>VSMD01073327.1:0-51937 GCA_008750895.1 Mirza zaza
CTTTCAAGAATACCATTCTCATTCTGAAAACTGTCACTACATTTCTGTATAGGTTTGTTTCTCTATCAAACACACAGCTCAGGTCCTTGAATAGTTCTGGGTGTGTGTGTGTGTGTGTGTGTGCACTAAGAAACCTTAACTTGTGAAAAAACAGTTGAGGGAAATAGTGGGAGACACACTGTAGAAATTTCAGCAGGTATAATAAAGACAGAAATCTAAATAAAAGACAATGTCTTTGCTTCCCTGAAGTTTCAATGAGATGCCTGCACATTAACTTTATTTTTGCAGACCAGAATTGGGGTGAGTGTGTGTGTGTGTGTGTTCACATGTGTGTATTCACATGTGTGTGTGTGTACAACCACATCCTCCAGGGAACTGCTCAGTGCCATGTGATTTTATAACTCCAGTTGTTGACAACATGTTTCTAGTGTCCTTGAAAGCTGAAGCTGTCATTTCCTCTTACGCTCTGTTGACTGTCCTCATCTTAATTCCAGCAGGACTGCAGCCTCGGGCATCTGAAGGATAAATAAGCACATTCCAAGCAGGGGAAAGAGCGAGAGCAAGGCGCAGACACTTGATGCCACAGGTGCACCGTGGACAATCGGGAGGCTGGCTCAAGGGAGCCAGTTAGGATGAGCAAGGGCTGAATCATGCTGCGCCTTAGTGGCATATTAGGGAGTATGGACTTGATGCTAAATGTCATGGAAAGATTTTTTACAAAAATTAGCAAGGTTCCAGCAGGATAAAATTCACATTTTAGAAAAAAACATTGTGGCTTGCAAATGCAGAATGGGTTGGAAGAGGTAAAAAGAGAAAATTGAGAAGCCTGTAAAGAGATCACAGAGACAGGGAGGGACTGAGGCCGGACTAGGAGGTGGCATTGGAAACGGAGAGGTAGGTGGATGTGATGTGAACTTGGGAAGCAGACTCAGCAGAACTTGGGTAGGGGGGTCGAGGGAGAGTCAGCGATGACTCAGTTTTTGAGTGAGTGAATTGAGACGGAGGCCCTGGCTGCTGAGAGGGGGCTCAGGGGGCAGGTTGGGGAGGGCACAGAGGGAACATACTGGGGACAGGGTGGAAGTCAGTTTTGCACTTACAGGGGTTATAAGGCACAACTAGCAGTTTGATTTGCTGGTCAGGAGCTCAGAAAAAGGTTCAAACTGGAGCTAGAAATTTCAAGAAGACAACACTGCACAATTTCCAAATGTCCATGGTCTCCCTGTCCTTCCCCCAACTCTACTTAGCATTACTTTGATGGTCTCGGTGGCTTCTACAAAATTCTGCCTTGGGAATGTAGAGAGAAAGCAAAGATCTCAGAGGGGATCTCACAGCATTGCAGCATTTCAGTGAAGGAAGGTTGGGAAGTGCCATTTGAATTCAGTTAAAATGTAGTCCCGGGACCCTAATTCATAAGAAGCTTGTAAGTTATAAGAGGAAACAGAAACTGCAGTGCCTAGACAGCCATCAGAAAATGACTTTAGGAAGGTGTTGGCTTCTTGGTTTACATGATAAACTGGGTGATACCAGCAGAGCACAGGCCTTAGGGTCTCCGTGAGTGAGCAGATGTTCTGTGGGATGTTTGTTCCTTACTGTCTTCTTAGTTGATGCACGGGACGTGTGTGCTCATAACCCACGAATATACAACACAACGTACCATTTTCATTTTCCTTCTTCATACCTCTTGTTCCTAGTCTTGAGCATCCTTCTTCCTTCGATTCAGTAATAGCTGAACCCTTCCACTGTGACAGGCGCTGGGAATGCAACAGCGACCGAGACAGAGTTTTAGGTCTCTGGAGCTCTCGCTCAGGGCCTTAGGAATAAGTAACCCAAGTGACGCGAGAAAGGCTGGTGCCGGAGCTGCAGGAACAGAAGGACGTGTGAATTTTGGGGGTGCTGCAGGAAGAGAATTGGGGTGAGTCTGATCAGTCCTCTGCCTCCCTTTCCAATGTCTTCTGCAGCCAGGTTCCACCCTGGACACCTTTCACTCCACTTATACCAAATTTCTTGCCATTCTTTCCTATGCTTATTTCCTCCTCGCTCTCAGGATGAGCCACATACCAGGAGAGCGTGTCTGTAACTGCCTAAAAGGAGAGTAAATCATTCTGGGTATAGGCAGGTAAATTGCAGGCTGGTGTAAACCCCAGCCACCAGATCCTGGTTAGAAGAATTCTAAAAAAGATGAAAATGGGTAAAAATAACTGAAATACACTTGATGCTAAAAACTAAAAATAAGATATGAAACAGTTAAAAACACAGTAGAATAAAATTTAGAGAAAAGTGAAATGATATAAGAACTTGAGAGATTTTATTAATAAATGAGAAAACTGATAATAGTGAAAATAATTGAATGGATGGATTTATTTTAGAACAAGAAGATTTAAAACTTAAAGATTAAAAAAATGAAGTTAAAATATGGTAAAGGACTGAAAACAGATGAAGTAAGATTATATATTATGAAACTTGAAAGATCTAAAATTAAGATAAAACCAGCTAATCTAGTTACCATTGCCTCATGTAAACTCTCCAAATTTCTCATGAATAGCAAAGTAAAAGGAAAGATAAAATATAAAGAAAGATTAAAAAAAGATGAAAAATCACAGCACCACAAAATCTCAGACTAAATGATATTTAATCACATAATCTAGTAGAGACTATCTTCAGTTATAAAGAATGTGTAGAATTATGGTTGGAGAAAAATAACAAAATTGTATTATAAATTTTGATAAAGTATTAAACATAAAATATATAATTTCGATGGAAATGTACTTCTTAATGAGAGAGTAAGGTGTTTTTCCTCAGTTAGTTCACGGATTCATGGCAGGGTATTATTTACTGCTAGAAGGATATGATGTTTCATTTTTAGCATCGAGGAAACTAGTTCACATAAATAAAGATATGGAAATGGATGAAGTTTTATTATAGTAATGTTCCTTCAATCTTTGAACTCTTTTTGAGTAATGTGCCAAAATAAGCACACGGTAATCTCGCATTCTGACAGCTTCAATAGATCCAATTTCAATTTTGTTGTAAGAGAAGAGTTGGAAACTATTTCGGTTGGAGAAGGATTTATAACCCAGGCATTTGAGTCAATCACTTTCTCAATTTTTTTAAGTGTACTAAAAGTTTTACCTAGACTCATCAAATGATTATAAATTACATATATGTGTGTGTATGCATGGCATATAAATATGTTAGTCATTCACCACTTGAGAAAAAAGAAACATTAATTATGATACACCTCTATCAATACATTTTTTTCTTTTGTCATATTAGAAGGTAAGGTAGTGTGGGTAGCTTTGCTGCCTGCATTCTCCAAATACCAGCAAAGAGCCCATTGCCACCCAAGAGGGGCTCAAATGCTGCATTTTAACCTTCTGTAGCAAAAAGTTCAAGACGGAGGAAGTCAAGCATTAGAAAGGCTTATGGTGCTTTGAGTAATCATTACGTGAGGTTTCACAAGCAGTATTTTGTGACATGCCTTCCTCTTGTAGAGTGGGAAAGGGTCAAATAGGAAATGAAAACCTGCATGAACATGTAGACCAGTTCTCAGGCAGATGAGTTTTAGGAGAGAGAAAGTCAAAAATCAGAAAACTCAATTCTTTAAAGTGTCCTATGTCAGTGTGCCTTTTGGAAAGTTTGTGATATATACGCAGTGGGCAGATCCCACTGGAAGATGCTGTTTGAGACTACCAGTGCCTGCGTGGTCTTTCTTGGATGAGGATACTAATTTTAGGGTTTCACATTTTTATTTTTAGTTGAGGGGATAGGGCTGACACTGACTGGGTGTCCACCAAACTGGTTCCTGTTCCTGCTGGCCACACACATAGACTTCCTTTCTCAGACCCTTTTGCAACGAGGTCAGCCACATGACCGAGCTCAGGCCAAAGGATGTGGGGAAAGTGATGTATGTGTTGTCCTTCAGCTCTGGCCCCAAACCTCCTGAATGGCTGAGTACAGGAAGGCCATCTCCTACCCCCAACCCAATCCACGCTGGACTGTGGCATCATGGGAAACAATCCTTTCAAGTCATAATCCACTGAGATTTGGGGCTATTTAAATGTTTCAGAAGTTATTCCACCCTGATAAATACTGTTTTCTTCCAAATATCTGCAAACCGTGTAACCCAAACTATACAAAGGACACGACTTTGACTTAACTTTATATCTTAAGGACTTGAGTTGGTGTTGAATTGACCTATGTGCATTATCACTATCTTTGTGCTTTAGGTTGTATGTTTTGTGGGGAGGGACAGGGCATGTCCGATGGTATTCGGATTGCTAAATCTGCTTATTTCTAAAATACCTCTAGAGTTATTTTAATAATTTTCTAATATTTTGTTTCACTTCTCATCATTAACTAGAAACAATTTTATTTATATGCTAAGACCAAAGACTCTGCAATAGGAATGCATATCACTTATGCACATATGTGTGTGTGTATTTATATAAAGATAAATACTTTTTCCTCCCAAATCTTTGTGGATGTTGTTGTAAGTAATAAAATATAACTGTACTATTATTGAATTCATAAAGGCTTTTTCTTGTTATGTGTTTTTTTCAAGCAGTATTTTGCAAAAGTCTAATTGTTTTCATATGGGGTGGGTCATTTTTGATCCTAATATAGAAAACCATTGATTTAGATAATCTCTAATGTGTGTTTCTATTTCTAAATTTCTGCTATTTCTAGGTAATTCTGTTCTTTTACTTATAGGTGAACTTATTACTGAGTATTCTAATAAGAACCCATAGTGCTTTTACCAAACAAGAGAACATTTTCTTTCATTTTCTAAGATCAATGTCATTTGCAATTTATTACAAATTTTGTTAGACACTTAGAAATGTCCACTGGATTATGGACTAAACTTACAGATTGACTGGACTGATGAATGCAAAGTCAAAGGCACTAAAACTATCAGTGTGACATTTTTAATTCCACATTTGATTAAGTCACTTCCCCTGAGTATAAACTCCAGTGGCTTCCCCCTGCTTTCAGAACACAGTCTGAGTGCCCAGGACAGCCGAGGTGCCCCCTGATATCTGCCCCTGCCGGTCTCTCGCCTTCATTCCTTGCCCTCCCCCTACATGTTGCATGAGTTCCGACTGTTGCAAATGCCAACCGTCCCAGGATTCATTGCCTTTGTGTCCCCTGTTTCTTCCACGTCTTCTGGGCCAGCCGGTGAGCAAGGCCTGGCGCTGGGGAGTGGTAGGAACCAAGCAGGCAGGGTCAGCGGCTGGGGCACAGGTGAGAAGACTGGCCTTGTTTTAAGAAGGCTCCTGGAAATAGTCGTGGTCTCTGTGGAAACATAACTAGTTCATTGAGCACTGACCGAGTGCCAGGCACTGTGTTGTGAGCCCGCTTGCCCCTACCCTTTCCGCAACTTTTTCCTGGACTGGCGATGACTGAGTAAAATTTTATCCCATTTGTTTAAAAATGTGATCACCATTAAAAATTTGCTCTGAAAAGCTAGGGGGTGTGTGTGTATGTTTGTGCATATGCGTGTGTATCTGAAAGTTGCTGGTGGTGCCAGTTGCTACTGTCGTCATGAGCAGAGAATCCACAAGAGTCCTGCGAGAAGCTCTCAATAGGCAATGGCACAGCATGAACAGAAAGTTGTGGGTTTTTTTTTTTTTTTTTTTTTTTGCCAGTTTCGTGTTTTTATTGTTGCCAAGAGACTCAGGCCTCAGGCCTTGACTGCATACTTCTGCAGTGGGTACAGCCATTCCTTCCGCCGCTGCTTCCTCGTCTTCAGGTTCTCCTCGTGCTTGTTGAGCCGGCGGCGCATGGCACGTGTTTTCTTAGGCCGCAGATCCAGGGGCTTGTACTTCTTGCCCTTGTAGAACTTCCCGAGGTTTTCTTTCTGCGTCTGGTTAATCACAGTGAGAACATGGGCAATGGACTTGCGGACGACTCGGATCTTGGAGAGTTTGGACGCCGCACCGCCTGTCACTTTGGCGACAGGAAGCTGGGACAACTCCACTTTCAGGTCGTCCAGCTGTTTCAGCAACTCTTCCTTCTTCTTGCCATGAAGATCCCGAGCCTTAATCGTGGCCATTGCTGCTCAGCCGCCACCGCCACCGCCACCGCCTGTGGAGGATGGAAACAGGAGGAGGGGGCATTTCTAGGAGTGTGGGATGAGGTGCATGCATGCATTTGCGATGTGGGGCAGGGGCAGGGAAGGGGAGTGAGACCACCCTGGTGTGCTCCAAAGAGAACAAACACATTCCGAGCATTTCCTATGAAGAGGTCTCCACCGACGGGCTTTCACATGCCAGTTCGTGTATTCTTACTACGTCCTGAGGCAGAAGTTACCATCCATGGTCTACCCTAGAGAAGACACAGGCTAAGAGCGTTCTGTGTCCTGCACATGTGGCGACTGTGGGTGCTTCTGTTTGACTCCAGGTCTGCTAGAGCAAGCCCCAAGCCTTGCCTCTTTGTTGCCCACTCACCACCACCCTGAGGAACGTGTAGGTCTGCTGCCCTCCTGGCCCTCTGTGGCCTCTTTTTGAAATACTTAGTGCTGCAGGAATGTCTCCCCTGGCATCGCTTCACAGAACAACCTCTCCTGGCCGTGTGTCTTTTCAGGCAGCACCTGTCTCCTTGAGGCTAGGCTCACCCTCCTTTCCCTGAGCCCTGTTGCCTCTTAGCCCTCCCAGCCCTCTTCCCGGTCTCCCTCTGGGCTGCTCGGCTGCTGGCTGGAGGGACGTGTGACATGAAAACCCTCTCAGTTGGGCCCCAGCACGGGGCAGCAGGCAGGGTTAGGGCATGGTGGTGGGGAGAAGGTGGGCGCAGATAGGAAGAGGGACTCCAGCCCAGTGGGACAGGAAGCAGATTACTACTGAGCATCTGTTGCATTTCTAGAACTTTCTATGATCTCACTTAACCTATATAACAGTCCTTCAAGGCGAGTAAGGCTTAAATCTCTGGTTCATCCCTCTCTTTGCTAATGATGGTCAAAATCAGAGTATTTTGGGACGGTTATTGCAGAAGAAGTAAATACTGGTTTAGATTTTAGACTTTTCTATACTACAATATCTTGGAGTGGAGATGATGTTTTATATCTGAGAGGGTGAATTCACACTATTATTTTTGGAGGTCAGTCTGAACTACTAAAAAGATAAATTATTGATTCTAGGTCTCAAAAGGAACAGTTTCATCATATGTGAAGAAGAAGAGTTCAAATTAGGTTAATGGTATTCATTTATTCTTTTTCCTGCAGCTATGTTATAATGACCAACTAGTTTGTAATTAGAACATCAACCGCATTAAGTGGCAACTCTTTAGACTCCTGAAGGAGGCCTGGTGTGGCCTCGCTGTCTCATTTCATTCTGCTGTCACCCTTTGCTGGGTCCAAGTTCTCCACAGAACTTCTCTCCACACAACGGACTCTCATAATTTGGAATGTCACCTTGGTTCTTTTTTTTGCCTGTGTACACTCATATATTAACTCTATAAGATTTTTTACTGTGAGAAAACAATCTTTTCACAGTAAAAAATAAACTTCAACCTTGTCTAAAGGCTCACAATACCCTGAATATACGAATTCCAAATCGGTGTTGGCCAAGTATTAATCAACGGCACTAGCATTAGCCAGCAACTGCAATGTGACAATTTCTCCAGCAGGTGGCGGTGGTGTGTAGGGAGAGAGGCCACACTCTGGGACAAAGGTCTCCTGGATAGAGAAGAATGGAGGCTGGTGTGGGACACTCCACTTAAGCCAGCAAACATCATCCAGCCCTTCCAGTCGCCAGCTACCGCTTTGGGTGTGTGATGGGTCCAATAGGAGCGAGGCAGGGTCTCCCAGCTTGGGAACCCACGATCCTGGGGGACAATGCATCCTTGTCTTAAAAGCAGGATCATTCCCGCTGCTCTTGGGAAGTAACTTAAAACCAGGCCCACAGCCAGTTTCTCTCTGCCTGTGGGCCTTCAGTGTTTGTCTTTGGTGTACAGGGACAAAGAAAGCTTCAAGGCAAGCCTCCGCATATTTCTAGTAAGGGCCCCATCATGCAAGACCTAGAAAGAGAGTAGGTGTTTGCATATGCTTGGCTCTTGGAGTAGGTGTTCATCTCTCTAATAATCACAATCAGCTCTCCATATCTGTGGGTCCAACCAGCTGTGGATCAAAAATTTTTTGGGGGAAAAATCCACAAAGTTCCAAAAAGCAAAATTTGAATTTGCTACACATCAAGTACTATGTTGACAAGAATGAAGGGAGGTGTGGGCATTGTGTTAGGTATTGTAAGTAGTCTAGAGATGACTCAAAGCACATGGGAGAATGTGCACAGGTTATATTCTGTGCCAGTTTATATCAGGGACTTGAGCATCCTCAGATTTTGGTATCCACAGGGGGTCCTGGAACCAATCTCCCATGGATACGGAGGGGTGACTCTGTATAAAATTTCATTTCTTCTGCAATTGTGACCTATCAAAGGTGCAGAAAAAGAAGACAAACAACTTGTCCTAGAGCCACAGACCCAAGAATGAAAAAGAAACTGTTGTTTTCCACCATCTACTGTAGGGCAGGCATTCTACTTTGTAAGCATTTTCTCATTTAATCTTTATTACCATCCCCAGGAGACAGAAACAGCCATTTTTCTCACTTGACAGGCAAGGAAACTGAGGCTCATGGTTCATAGTATCACTCAAGATCCATAGCTAGTAAGCGTCCTGGGCAGGATCTGAAGTCTGACCCCAGCGTACACCCTCTGCGTGGTACAGCAAAGCAATGGCAGGCCTGCAACCTTTGCTTGCACTGCCCTTACTGTACTTAAATGTAGCATTTTTTGCAAACATGATTTAATCAAGTGTGTCCCAACCACCTAAGGTGCTTATAAAAATGAAATTCTGATTTGGGTGGGACAGAGGATCCTGCATTTCTATTGAATTCCCAGGTGACATCAAAAGTACTGCTTGAGGGAACACACTTTGAGTAGCAAGGCTTCAATCTACAGAAGTCCCTAAACTTTTCATTGCCTTAGCGATTGTTTCCCCAGTATTTCCCCTAGTACAAAAGATAGTCATATTCTATTTTTTAAGTTGTTAGTTCCAAATAACTAACAAGTATTTATGTTCTAACAACTTGGCAGCCATTTGAAAATATATAAATATACATAGATAGAAAACAATAATATTTTTATTTTTCTCAAAATACTAAATTACTTACTATGAGATATACACGTTCTTGGGCCCTGACCAACTACTTCAACCTTGGAATCAGACTGGACACCAGTGCCCTCATTTCCTGTTCCACATTGATTTTTTGTGATACTTGCTATTGGGTATGGCAATAGCTGAAAACCCAACTTTGTAAAGATATCACCTCATATAAAGGAATTTTGAGCATGAAATGAGTAACTAACTGGAACTAGCAGCAGTTTACGTGGAGTCTGACAGATATCCCTCAGAAACCCCTGCTGTATTTCTTTTAGAAATTTAAAATATCCGGTGGCACCCTAGGGGCTCCTAGGGGCACAGTTTGGGAACGGTGGCTTTAACATACATTGACACATATTCAAGAACAGCAGTGAGGACAAGTGGACAGAGCTTTGGACCAGGAGCCCAGAGACTTTTTCACTAAAATTCTGTGTGACCTCACAGGTTGCCAGCATGTGGGGGTCATTTTCCAAGGAGAGAGGGGGCCACATTAACTCATCTTCAAGACCATTCGTATATAAAATCTGTGATTCTAATGTTCTATAAACATGTCTCAGCTCCCCCATGAGATTAAGCTCCTCGAGGGCAGGGGCTGTGTCTTATTTAGCATCCTACCCCATGGTGCCTTCCCCATAGTAGTTGCTCAGAAAAGACCTATGCAATAAATACCTTTTGAAACATCTTAGTCAAGTTTTGGCAGCCGGGTTGTTTTGATTACTTCTTTAATATTCAAAGCACTTTTATGTATGAAAGAAGCATTTTAGCGGCCAGTGTTTTAGTTATAACTTTAAAAAAATAAATAAGAGTACCTAGTGGAGACATTTGTGATGTTGAATCCCAGAAAGGCAAGAATATACATGGCGATGGCTGAGGATTCAGAGGCACAGGCTTGGATTCCACTCACAGGATAACTGCTACTGCTTCAGAGAACTTGCGCAAGTCACTTGCTTCTCTGAACCTCGGTCTCTTTGTCTGCTTAATGGAAGCAAAGTAGCTGCTCACTACCTATAGGGTAAATGGGAGACATTTGTAATGTTGAATGTGAAAATGCTTTGTGAGTTAGGAATCCCCGTCACCACCAGCCTGTTCTTCTCACCGTCTCCTCCACACAGAGTTGATGCACTGTGTGTTCAGCAAGTGACATCAATCTCCAAAAGCCACCTCCAATGACTGGATATTCCTGCTTGATGCCACCACTTTAATTATGGGGCTCAGATGTTATCCAGGTAATTGGAAAGGAGCCATTAGGAGAAGACAAGGAGATAATCCCTATCCATTTGAAAGGTAAAAAAATTAGGTATCATAAATCAATTTATCTCATAAATATTTATGTGTCCTTTGGGGCAGAACCTTTCACCCTGATTTGGAGAACAAAAGAAAATGGACCTTGGTCGAATGCCCACTACTGTTGCTCTTTCCTTGGGACAACCCTTTGGGATGACTTTCCTTTAGGAATGCAAATTATGAGCTCAGAGCCTGACATTTTACCCTAACATGATAGGAACACCTTCCGATCCCACGTTAATATAAGGACGAATCACTTTTCCCACTCGTCTAACTTAGCAATCCTTCCTTCCTCGAGCTGATGAAACTCAGAGCTCTACCAGCCCTGTCTTTTGAAGAATTAGATCCAAGAATGTCTGTCAATGAGTCCCCAAGGTCCCCCTTGGGTTACAGTTTACCATTATTGATTTTAGCCCTATTAGCTGTTAAGTATAAAATAGACCAAACACAAGTCGTGGGGATTAAGATTTAAGTGTGTCAGTGTATTAAGGTTCTTCAGGGAAACAGAATCAATAATACACACATGAGAGAGAGAAAGAGAGAGAGAGAGAGAGATTGATTTATTCTTTTACAATATTTTAAGGAGTTGGCTCATGTGATTCTGGGATCTGGCGAGTTTGAAATCCCAGGGGCAGGTGGGGTAGGCTGGAAACTCAGGCGTGGTTTCTGCGCTGCAGTCTTAAGGCCAGATTTCTTCTTTAGGAAACCTCGGTCTTTGTTCTAAAGGCCTCCCAGTGACTGGATGAGGCCCACCCACATGACACTTGACTTGGAGTCTATAAATATTTCTCACTTCTAAAAAATACCTTTGTGGCAACATCTAGACTTGACCGAACAACTGGGCACCATACCCCAGCTACGCTGACACGTAAAAATTATCATCGCAGTGTCCAAAAATGACAGAAGCCCTCAAAAACGGCCTAAAATGAATTATTATCACAATACCACCACAGTGCCACCATAACACAAGTAAAAACTGCATGGCAGAAAGGATTTGGGAAGGAGGACCTTCCCTAGGCAAGTGTCTAACGAAAATGAAGTACTAAAGTTCCTCCCACAGCGCCTTGTGTCAGGGCTGCCCGGCCCCGCACGATGAGTGGGGACATCTGAGTGGGTGTGGGCACATCTGCAGGCCGGGACTCACCAGGAGGTGATCAATCTTTGGGGGCACGTACCCCGTTCATCAGCATTTCCACCTCCACCGGGGCGAGTCCCTTCTGAGTATCACACGACTTTGTCAGATGCAGAGTTGGAGGAGGTGATGGGGCTCTGGGAAAATAAACAACGTGGAAGTAGTCCCTTGGGGAAAGGAATGTCTTCCCTCCTCAGCTCCCCTCTCCCTTTGCCACAATATGGGCCAGGTGGGCCCGACGGCAAGAGATTAACTTGGAGGAAGGTTCCCACCAGACCTGGACGCTTGGGGAAAAGGTGTGTATTCCACCTGCTGATTGATTGCAGAGTGCCCATCCTCCGCCCTCCCCACAAGTTGAACTTGGTGGTGTTAGGGGGTGATGTCTCACCAGTGGTTGGGTGTGGCTCCTGAGAAGAGCGAAATGACCAGCCAATTGTTCCTCAGTGCCCCGTTCCCATCTGCGTGGGTCCTGCTGCATCCTGTGAGCTCGGGAGTTGTAGTTCCTGATTTCCCTGACTGCCTCCCTCAGGCTTTGATCCCCAAATACCCTCCTGCCCCCTGTGAGCTTCTGAACACAGATCACGCGGTAATACGGCCGGGGCTTCCCCCTGATTAGGTGAGGAAGATCGATCCTCCGTGGTTTGCCCACCTGTGCTTGTCTATAATAGTTTGATTCCTCCTACTCTTCTTGCATTTTCTGATCTAGTAGGTTGGTTTTCTGACCTGCCAGGCTGTTTAAGTCTCTGTCATTTGTTGGTTCCTTTCCTCTTTTGTCCACTCTTCAAACCTTTCTGTCTGATGTCATCTCATCTTTAAGTTTTTCTGGCCTACTTGTTTCCTTCCAAGCAGAGTAGGCCTGACCATCTGGTGTGGGATCTCTGTTTCTCAGGTGCGCGTCCAATATTGCATTTATCGCAGGGGCTCGCCCTGATTCATTCACATAAACGTCTTCCCCGGCTCGCTGAGGACAGAAATGATGCAGCCTCTATACCTGAAGTACCTAATAAGGCGCTTGGCACAGAGTAGGTGCTCACTCTCCAGTTGGAAACATTTTAAAAGAGTATTTAAAATTTAAAAAGTAAATACTTAACTGAGCTGACCTGGAAGGCCAGCTTTTCTTTCCCACACTGCAGGGAGCAATTCTGACATGAATGCAATCACGGACTGAAACAAACCCTTCGGTTCAGTTTGCAGCTTGGAGGTCAGGGAGGCTGAGGTGTGATGGAAGGGTGGCTGGAATGACACTGGGGGTGGGGGAATGAGGGGCCCTGAGGTGTCCTCTGGAAGCCTGGCACAGCAGGTGAGGCAGAGCAAGAGGGAAGGGAGCAGGACCTGAACCCAAGAACCGAGATGAAGGTCGGCATTCCTAAAATACTTCTGTAGAGCTGAAAGGCTGACAGTGTGTGTGTGCGTGTGTGTATGTGTGTGAGTGTGCTAGGAGCATGCACATGCGTGTGGGTTTGTGCAGCACGGTGTCTATTTGGTGAAACACCTGATTAGTATAAATAAGGCCACAGCCATCAAGAAGAACGTGGAGGGGAAGGAAGGTAAACTATAATTGAATTAATGTCTAGAGGAACCAGAGGCTTTAAATGCATGATGCCACTTACTTGTTACATCAACCAGGTGAGGAAGGTATATCAAATCACATTTATAGATGAAGATACAGAAGCTAGGAGAGGTGAAGTGACTTGCCACAGAAGGCATAGCTCGTGGATGATGGCTGGGCTGTTATTCATACTCCATGGGTCTCGTCTCAAAGCTGCCCATTGTACCACACGTTCTCCCTAGATGTACCTTTGAGCCTTCAAATTATGCTTTCCAGGGTCCTGAGGACAGTTTAAAATGTTTAGTTTCCCAAAGTGCAATCAGGAAAATGTGTCCCACATAGCCATGACTCCTGGATTAAAGGGAGATCTCTCAAGATCCCTTAGCAACCCCAGCACCCTTCCCTTCCTTGATCCTGTTTTCCTTACTGGACTGAACTTACAATTTGGACCCAGCCCCCAGTTGACCTCCTGGGAAGGAAACAGGTGGGTTGTAGTCTTGCCTCTCCCCAGTACGGTTTATGTGAGCAGCTCTTCCTTGAAGTGGAACAGATGAGTACTTTAGGTACTAGATACTTTAGATTCGGAATCAGTAGGTAACACCAAAGTTAAATTTACTGCTGTTGTTAAATTTAAAAAGGTAAAATGCAATGCAATAGGCAAAAATGATTAAAAACGCAAAACATTTTACTTTTTTCTCTCACTGGGTCCTCACTAAGTGCTTATTCTATGCAGGTTTATGGTGTATTAGGAGTTGGGATTTTATATGGAATTTGTGATACTGCCATAGCAAAGCCTTTGATAAGGAATGAACGGAATCCATTCAACCTAAGCTAACCTCAGACCAGGCCATCACTGTGGTTCTCTGGGCAGGGGCAGCATTTCCTAGGAAGGCCCAAGTGGAAGATGATCTTTGTCTAATGGAATGTAGAAAGAAACTTAACTTTTACTGAAAAACTTCTATTGTTTATTTCGTGCCTTTTTTATGCTAAGTCCAGTGCTAGAAACTTACTCATATGTTTCTACATTTAATCTTCACAATGGCCTAGCAAAATCACTATTTATCATTTATTTATTTATTTTCTGATTTCTTTTTCTTTTTTTAGTTCCTGAATATTACAGGGATACAAATGTTTTGGTCCCAAAAATTGTTTTTGTACCATTTGAGTCAAAGTTACAAGTGTTCCCATCACCCAGACAATGTGCATTGTACCTGTTAGGTGTGAATTTACCTGCCCCCTCCTCCCACTTCTCACCTGCTGATTTCCGATGAATATTATTTCCATATGTGCACATAAGTGTTGACTGATTAGTTTCAATTTGATGGTGAGTACATGTGGTGATTGTTTTTTATTCTTGTGATACTTCGCTTAGAAGAATGGCTCCAGTTCCCTCCAGGTTAACACAAGAGATATTAGTTCACCATTTTTTATGGCTGAGTAGTACTCCACGGTATACATATACCACATTTTATTAATCCACTCATGATTTTTCTGATAAAGAGGCAAGACTTCAAAGCAGTAAAGACACATGCCTAAGGTCAAATCTCATCAGTGAGATGGAGACTGAAGTTGAACCAGGGCTACCTGATTACAAAGTACAAAATCCAAGCTCTAGTCTGGAAAGATGTATCACCATAGGATGCAGAATATATTCTTTTTCTTCCACCTCTCTCTGCTCTTATTCAGCTATCCTTTGCTCTGAGGTGTCCTCTCTCCTTTCCCTTTTCTCTTTTTCTGCCAAGTGATTGAAACCAGGTTCCAATCTCACCTACTCTGTGAATTCTTCCAAGACCTTCTTGGCAGCATTTAACTCCACCCCATCCTTCTGGGTTGCAGAACTGATGAGTACTTAGCTTTGGACACAGTGGGCCACGAGTGTCTGCGTGGTGGCCTCCTCCAGAGTGGTGTGAGCTCAGGGAAGGCTGGGTTTGTGTCACATTTTATCTCTGAGTCTTCGGTGCTTAGAAAACAATTCATAAATACCTGAGGAAGGAGGGAATAGATACATGAATGAATTAATATAAATTCTAGAACTTAAGAATAGAAAACAGACTATGAGGATTATGAAATAGCTTCCAAAATAACATAGTTGAAAACAGAGCTGGGTAAGACCAATGCTGCATTTCTCATACTCTGGGGATTTGTTTATCCTGGAATGACCCTCATTAGTCAATGGGAGAAACAGGCTAGTGAATCCCTGGGACTGATGGGTTGTGCCTCAGAGGGCCTAGTTGTCTTCACCCCCAAGAGAAGAGCTGGTTTTTTTCTTTCCCAGAGGACAGATGGCAGCTCCAGGCTCCCCTGGGCCCACGGGCCCTACGATTGGTACCTAATGGGCCTCTGCGCCTAAAGCACTTAGGAAAGATCCTTATCTGTGGTGACCTGAGAGACTCAAGTGCCCGATGGTTCCAGAGAAGCTCAGCACAACTGAGGACTGCTCATGGGCTTCACTGTTCCACCAGGTCCCTACAATCTCAGTGATTCAAGCATAAATGGATACACAAATGAAATTTTCTATTTATTAATTTATATGCACATATTTCCAATTGTAGCCTCAAAAATAAGTAATAAATAAATAAAAGAAACCTGCCCTTAGACTCAGGAAACCTGCATCTTGAATCTGTTATTGATAGCTATTGATTTTGGACCAGTCATTTTCCATCCTTGTCCCTCAATTTCCTCCTCTGTAAAACGAAGAAATGGACAACACGCATCAAGGGCCTTAAAAATATCCACACTACTTGTCTCAGGAATTCCACTTCTATTGATCTTACCTGAGGAAACAAGCAGAAATATTTATGTAAGAATGTATACATTGGCCAGGCGTGGTGGCTCACACCTGTAATCCTAGCACTCTGGGAGACCGAGGCGGGTGGATTGCTTGAGGTCAGGAGTTCGAAACCAGCCTGAACAAGAGTGAGACCCCATCTCTACCATAAATAGAAAGAAATTAATTGGCCAACTGATATATATAGAAAAAATTAGCCAGGCATGGTGGCGCATGCCTGTAGTCCCAGCTACTCGGGAGGCTGAGGCAGTAGGATCGCTTGAGCCCAGGAGTTTAAGGTTGCTGTGAGCTAGGCTGATGCCATGGCACTCACTCTAGCCTGGGCAACAAAGTGAGACTCTGTCTCAAAAAAAAAAAAAAAAAAAAAAAAAAGAATGTACACATCACAGTATTATTTACATAATGGAGAACTTGAAAAGTGACCAAGGCTCCATTATTAAAGTCAAGTTAACTATGATACGTTCATTGAATGGAATATAATGCAACTAAACTTTCATTTTGAAACCACTATGGATTCACATGCAGTTGTAAGAAGTAATATGGAGAGATCCCATATACCTTTCACTCAGTTTCCCCGGATAGCAACCTCTTGCATAACTAGAGCAACTTATCACACCAGGAAACTGGTATTGATATAATCTGTCCCTTTTTGATTTGAAGATTGTTGAAGAGTGTTCCTTCCCTCCTGGTGGACGGTCCTTAGCACCAAGTGGACAAAGTGATTTGTTAGCATTATAATATGGTAGGAAAGCATCACCAGTCCAGGATCTGGGTTTGGGGTGAGCTCAGGAAGTTCTCAGTTGTAGCTCTCTTTTTAGTAAGGCACACTTCATTTAGCTGCCACAAGCTTCCCATGCCAAAAATGTCAGTTGGGTCTGTCTCATCATTTTGGATGGCCCCTCACCAGAAGTTGCAATAAATTATGGTGTGAAAGCTCATCCTAGAGCCAAGACCACTGTCGTTTGCCTGTGTGGTAGCTGGTGAAAGCAGCAGTGTGTGGGAGCTCCCTTTGCAGCTACCAAAGCCTTCTGATGGTCAGGAGATAGGGCCATCTTTGTCCAGGGGACAAAGAGACTCCTGTGGTCCTGAAAAGATGGACAGTGTGCAACACAAGTGGGAAACGTGGCAAGACTAGTCTGTGCTAGGACCTGGGAGGACCCAAAGTAAGGAAGGGAACCTTTAAATGACAAAAAACCAGTTTTGCAACCCTTACCCCATGTTAGAGGTATATCAAAGGGGAAAGTTGAGGAGGCCAAGGGAGGTGTCTTTGGAGAGAGCAGCTGGGGAAAATGGAAAGGTTTTGATGCTGCTCTTGTGCTCTCTGGGTGTGGAAGATGTTTAAAGCTGCCGTTTCCTAGCATTAGAGACCTTAGCACGTTTCTCAGAGGCTTTCCTACTAGAGACTTGCGATTGTAGTTCCCATGAAGAGTCAGAACCTGGGCCATGGTGCACTGGGGCTAAGGAGTGAATGAGCAAGAAGTCGGAGAGGACTGCTCGTGACCTCCCCCTGCAGGGTTGGCAGCAGGTGGGAGATGTTTTGGATGTCTGTCGGGTTGGAATTTTGGCTGGTGTTGGAATAAACATTTTAATACCTGAAAGTGAGTCTAAATGACCACATTGAGACTTTTCTTGTAAGTAGAAGGGCCTGGAGAGCTACAGCATCTTTCCAAGTTGTCCTCAAGAGGTGTGGGGACATAGATCAGGCAGAGCATAGTTGAAAGCAGACATAGGGTAAATATAAAGTAGTTTCTGTTGTACCCACTGGGTTTGGCCAGTTTGCTAAGCCAGTTCCATGTGCAGGAGGAAACAGCAGTAAGATGTTGATTCCACGTGGGATTTTGGCTCCTTCTCCTTCTCCTGAAGATGCCATAGGAGTAAGGAGGCAGTGGAAGGAGCTGAGAAAATTGTGCAAACCCAGTGAGACACACTCAGAGAGACTGAAGGTGGTGGGCGCCTGGTTGGTGAGTGGGTTTGTATGCAGATATTTGGGGCTTGGCAGTGGAGAGAGTGCCAGAGAGGCTGGGATGCTGTAGGTGAGAATAAATTAAATAAAAGCTTCTTAATTGTGCCCCTTTTCTCCCACCCCCAGTATCCTACAAAAATAAGTGCTTACTCTGTGACCACTTTGCAGCAGAATAGAATCAGCATTCGCTGACATGGTGGGGAAACACAAAGTCTGCACTCAGGTCTGGCTGGAGTGGGGCACAGACGACAATGAGCGTGGACGGACCTGCCTGCCCTGAGCAGGCCTCCTCTCCCAGGTGTGTCTGCCATTCCTCAGCATGGCTGGCTACAGATGGGGCAGAGGGAACTGCTGCTGGAGATGAAGGGAATTTCCCTGAGGCACAGGGTCGCTACGGGAGGGCCAGCATGGAACTCAACACACCCAGAGTTGACATTGGAGGACCACGTGGGCCCTGCCCACTCCCTGAATCAGCAGAAGGGGGCCAGGCTAGACCCAGGTTGCAGTCACTCCCTAGGTACAAAGTCTCAGCTGAGGTGGCTGCTATACCCCAGGGACTATGAGCTCACACATGGGGAAAGAGGAAGGTACCAGAGGAGGGCAAACCAACAAACCAACCAACCAACCAACCAACTAATGAACAAAATGGCTCCAGGCTGGAAAACTCGCCCAGGTGAAACAAATCGAATGGACCGGGCAGAACATAGTTTAAAATAAGCATTGTAAGTATCCTTAAAAAGGAAAGTAGCATGAAGCAGGAATAAGAAGTTACTATAATGATTGGGTGAGAAAAATAGAAGAATTGGCATAAAGAACTCAGGAGACGAGTTGAAGAGTAGAATGGATCAAGGCGAGGGACTAATTACTGCACTAAAAGATCAGGCAGAGGAAATCTCCCTGCTCAAGAGCAGGATGAAGACATGAGAAAGCAAATTGCACATTAAGAGACATACAGGAGAGAAGAAGAACCACCACCATCTCTGGAATAGGAGTCCCAGAAAGAGTGAAAGAAATAAATGGAAGGGAAACACGGAAGACAGAGATATTCCTGGTTTAAAGGTTCTTCCACCTCCTCTCACACCAACCCCCAGCCTCCTGCACACCAGTCATACTGGCTCACTCTGAGTTCCTCTGAGAAGCCTCGAACCTTTGAGGGATTTAACAACAGTCCTTGGCGCTGCCTGGAGCTGCTCTCCTCCACTCCTCCTGCTTCTCCACCTGGTTCCCCCATACAAGTTCTTCACATCTCAGCTGGAGCCTCATTCCTTGGAGGCAGATTTTCCTACCTGCCCCATACATGCCACAGACAGGTCAGGCTGCCTTGTTAGAAGCTCCCGTAGCCCGGGATAGCCAACAGAATTGTATTTAAATGCATAATTGAATTCTTTCCCATTTGACACCTATCCAACGGCAGGCTGCGAACTCTCTGTGGGCCAGGTCCTTGTCTGTCTACACTTTTACCCCATCGTCTGTCCCGTGTCTAGTCCAATGTTCACTAAGTATTTGTTGAATGAATGTGGCGACTAAATTTTGTATCAGAAGAGGAACATAGAACTTTGAGGCGAAGACCGTAACAGCAGTCAGATTGACAAGGCCTTAGTTTCAGAAAGAAGGCGTTGAGTGTGAAGTGGGAGAAAGGTGCCAACAGGAGCAACTGCGGGTGGGGCCTGGAGCTTGTGGCAGGGGTGGAGGGAAATGGGGAGGGGTTAGTTAAGCTCACCAGGGGTTGGGGGGAGTACATTATGAGGGGATGAGAAATTGTAGGGAGAGAAGATAACCAAAGTGCAGACATGGCCCACAGGAGAAGAAAGCCTGTGTCAGAAAAGAGACATGGCATGTTCTGAGGGGTTTTGGTGCCATTATGACCAGTGGTTGAACCCCAAGGGTTATACTTGTTCTCTGTGTAAGCCTTGGGCACTTACTTTTCAGAGACTTTTTCTCTTTCCTACTATCTGGGAGTGGGATTGTTGTGAGGATAAAATGAGAGTCCACTGGTGAAAGTATTTGGTATGGGTAGATATCCAGGGGATATCATTTCCCATCATTCCCTTTTGGTTTAAGCCTCCTTTGTGCAACCATGGAAGAGGCTGGGCATTTAGCCTGGCTCTCTTGAGAACAAAAGCATCTCAGCAGGTGTCCATGTATGGGTGGGAGCTTCCTGCTAAGAGCTTTTCCAAGCATTTCTATTACTCTTATCAGATTCCATCATTGTGATTATTTAACTCTACCATTTAACATGAAGTTCCTAAACCCCGTTGTCTCTGCTACATGAGGATGCAAAGATGTCTTCCAAGGTAAAATCTCTTGTTCCTACATACTCAATCAGATTGACTGCCTGGATGGTTGATTCTAAATCCAACCACAGTCTCCCAAATTAGGTGCCTTAACATTTCAAATCTGCACCGCCCAGAGTAGCCAGGTACCCGCATGTGCCTAATTAAATTATTAAAATTAATTAAAATCAATAAAATTAAACCTTGAGTTCCCCTGATCTCATCAGCCACATTTCACGTGCTCAAGTAGACACCTGGTGGCTAATGTCTACCATATTGGCACAGATCTAGAACATTCCTATTATCACAGGGAATTCTACTGGTCAGTGCCATTCCAAATAATTGGATGTCATTTGCTAATTTAAGCACCTAGCTTACAGCAGTTCTGTTGCTGAGATCCAGCATCTCTGGTGAATATAATCTCTGCTCTAGAATTATCTTCCTGTTGACCTCTGTCTTTACCTCTCTTGATCAGGGGTGAGCTTGAGATGACATGGACCCCAGAATGTTCTCCCTTTTGCCAAGCACTGTGTGCTTCACTTTGATTGGAAAGACCATTTGGGACTGAGATTTATACGCATATGCTCATACACACATACAATCATGCAATTGAGGATTTGGTGATGGAGCCTACGTCCCTAAACCTCAATTTGTAAATCAAGCATACTCTTTTTTTCTCTAGAATTATATCTGTGGCTAATCGGAGCTCTATTTCAGAGGCAGGGTTTGGTAAAATCAGGCAGATTCTTTGTAACTCCACTGCATCTGAGGTAGTGCGTTAAGGTACTAAAAAGTATAAATATTTGTACTGTTGGCAAGCCTACATCGCTCCTTCACCAAATACCCAAATGGAGGGGGGAAAAATAAAAGCTTCCTCTCTGTTTCGTGTAGTTAGAGCAAAGCTCTAGGAGGGGATTTATAACTATACAGTTACGAATTATGAATGTGCATTTGTTCAAGAACTACACCCTGTTGATCTGCTATTTAGTTTTTTTATTGCTGGCTTTTTGCTTTGCTCTGTAGGACACAGGCTGCAGACTTGGCTGCCGCTCAGAGTGAGGAGTCGCCAGGGACGGTGTTCCTATTCAGAAATGCACAGGGTGTATCAAAGACAGAGGCTGCAAACTTGTATATTAAAACCCATACATTACCCACACAATGCAAACCCTCAACCCGCCCACACAGGGGGCAGGGGCTGAGCGTGAACAGAGGCGCTCACGGTGGAGGCAGCCGAAGGAAAGCTCCGAGCTGCCTCCTTGCCTAGCGCGGTGCTTTCTGACTCTGATCCAAAGAGTTCTGGGGGTTTCCTAAAAGGCCCTTAGATGAAGTGGGGAGAGGAGACAAGATGTTAAGGGCAGGGTTGGGGCCACCTGCCCTATCCAGCTTGGCGACTCAGCTTTTGTTGTTCTACACATTGGACTTTTAAGTGGGATTTCCTGTGAACAAAGGATCCCCCAAACATTTGACAATGGAAAGGAGAAGCTCTCCTATAGGACAGAAGGTGGAGTAGAGTCAGCCAGGGTGCTGATTTTCCGAGTAGAAGCGTGAGAACAATGGGCATTGCAGCACGCCTGAAACGCTTCCTATGCCCAGTGGCTCGTTTCAATTAATGTGTGGAATCTACTTTGTTTCAACTACTGTCTGTCAGATGGAACATGAGCCACGTGGTCATGCAATGGGTGGGGAGGGAGGGCCTCCTGTGGCTGGGGAGAGCAATGAGGGGTCGTGTCAAGGAAAGATCTGTGTTTGCTACAACATGCAAGAACATGCACGGAGAAATTGTGGTAGCACCGACAAGGGCAGTGAAGCGTGTATGCAGTTGCTTAGTATTGGAGGACAATCTAGTCTGCACTGAAAAAACTGTGCAGACTGTGACTTCTTTTTTTAAATTTCTTAAAATAAGCACTCTTGCCTTATTGATGTTCACCTATTAATTCCATGGATCTTGCTGCTAAAAAAATCTGGCTAGTGAAAGCATGTGGAGAACATAGGATATTTGAGAACCACTGCAGGAAAAGGTGAAGACAGCCGGTGTCCAGACATGCCCAGGCTCTTAGCCCCCTTGCCCTCACAGGACAGGCAGCCATCTGTCTCTTCCGCCCACCTAGGGGCAGATCTACCTGGAAGTTAGTGAAGCTTAAGCCTGAGGGCCCCTCGCTTGCCTGGGCCCGCTTGAGTGCTGGGAATGGCTGGGAGCCACAGAGTGTTCAGGGGAGAGGAAATCCAGGCTGCCATCAGGAAGCATTTCCATCTTGCCATCCACATCCCCTGGTCCGTGGATTGATACAGGTCCGAGGCCTGTTAGGGACCCGGCTGCAAAGCTCTTCAACCCCCTCCCCGCCCCGCCCCAGTGGAAAATTTGTCATCTGTGAAACTTAGGAAGGTGGGGGGTGGAGGTGAGGAGCTGGGGTGGGAGGTGGCGCACAGCAGCAGGTGAGCGGCGGTGAGTTTCACCTGTGTTTACACAAGCTGCCCTTCCCATCACTGGCATCACCGCCTGAGCTCCGCCCTGTCCCTCCCGACCCCCCAAGCCCCATGGAAAAACTTGTCTTCTATGAAACCTGTCCTTGGTGCCAAAGAGGTTGGGGACCACTATTTCCATCCAAGCATTTATGGCAAGTTGCTGCAGAAATATTGGAAGAAAGTGACCCCAATATTCAAGATTCCAGAACCCGGATCTACCACTGGGTACAACCTCTCCCTCATCTCCCATCCTACCTGTTCCACCTCCACACACCTCTTTTAAATGTCCTTTCTCTGTCCGTCAGCCTACTTTTGCTGCATCGCTGCTGCAGTTTGGCAGTCCCCTGTTGGTTACCGAGGGTCTGCTTGGTATTAAGACCCTGTTTCCAGAACTTCAGGAGGACCCACAGCCGTGACTCTACTTACTCTGGAGGGTGTTTCAGACATGGTCCCCTTAAGGCCATCCCAGGATCTGTGAGAAGCACACAGGAGCTACCCGGCTGCCCGGCAGCAGCAAGTGGCTGCAGCGGGTCGCACCTGGTTGTAATCCGCTCGTAGCTGGCTGCCAGGTCTGAACCCTGGATCCCCATCCTCCCGCCCCCAATTCATACTGAAAAGGGAGCAGGGGACAGAGTGTCTTCATCTTCCTTTCACAGTACCTGCTTGTGACACGGTCCTATGAGTAGGGCCTCTGGTGCCCAGCCGGCGATGTGCATGCCCCAGGAGGGGTGTCACCTTCCGCAGAATCTGCCGCCCTTCCCTTTGGGCGTGCTTGGCCCATCGTTACTCTACATGCCAGGAAGACAGTGGTGGGGGCCTTCCTGGTTTTTCACTTGTCTGGGAGTCACAGAATTGATTCTCACATGTCCTGAGAGGGCCAGGGATTTTCTATACAAGGTGATTTCAGCCTCTGTCTACAGACCTGTGTGCAGCAGAGGAGAGCCCGGGGTTCACAGTCTGCCGGCCTTGCATGCCAAGGTCCTCAGTTTCTCCGCTGAGCTCCTGTGGGGCCAATTTTCCATCCCCATCCACTAAGGCCTCCTCCCGGTCTCAGTCCTGTGCCATCCATCTGCCTGTTGCCATTGGTCCCAGGTAAAGCTGTAGCTGTGGAGCAGGGTTCCCAGGTATTGTGTGAGGAAGTGTGCTTTGGCCCCACCACTCTCGCCACTGTGCAGCCCACCTGGTGTTCTGGGACCAGGCTCCCACCAACTGAGAGTGCCCGCTGAGCTCAAGCTGTTTTGCTGTCTCCATGAGTCAGGTTCACATGCTTAAGAAGCACTTGGCACCTACTCACATCCCTGCATTAAATCCTCATTTTTGGAAGCAATTTGCTTGTGACTTTTCCCCCTTTTCCTTCTCCATTTGCTCTATCCACTGTAGACACCAGCCAGTCTTGAAGACTCTGACGTCCATTTCAAGTTTCTGGCCCACTGGCCCAGGGCAGAGGCCACCTTCTCTCTCTCTGCTTTGCAATGATTTAAAACAGTAGCAATAGGCTCCTGAAAATGCCTAGATCTTTTAAGGGACTGTCTCTGCACCATCCATTACTGTTAATAAAAGTAAAGCCTCCACTCTGGGAGGCCAAGGCGGGCGGATCACTTGAGATCAGGAGTTCGAAACTAGCCTGAGCAAGAGCGACACCTCCGTCTCTACTAAAAATAGAAAAAATTAGCCGGGCATGGTGGCGCATGCCTGTAGTACCAGCTGCTCCAGAGGCTGAGACAGGAGGATTACTTGAGCCCAGGAGTTTGAGGTTGCTGTAAGCTAGGCTGATGCCTTGGCACTCTAGCCTGGGCAACAGAGTGAGACTCTGTCTCAAAAAAAAAAAAAAAAAAAAAAGTAAAGACATAGGCACATTTAGCTCCACATCTGGGATGTCTAATGCATTAAGAACCTGCTTGATTTTTGTCTTCTTGTTATTAATATTTATCTGTTTTCTGTTTTGTTTGTTTTTCTACCTTATCCTCTAGCCTGATTAGTTAACTCCATGGCTTATGATTCCAGACCCCATTCTTTGGATTCTAATTAATATTTCTACCTGCTTTCTGGAATCTCTATGAACTGATAATATGAAATCGCTCCTACCTTGCCTTCTGCCCCCTCCACCTCAAGCAGCACACACCCACACACTTTGGCTTGGTCCCAAGATCTAAAGACAGGCAATCTTTGCTTTGCATGGTAGTTTGGGACCTTAAATATTATGACTGTGAAAGCTGAAACTGTGCAAAACAATTTTAATAATCCATGGGAAAAATAACCATTGTTCTGTGACCGTTAAAATTTTTGTGAAAGCATTAAAAACTCTCTTAGAGTTGGTTATAAATGTAGAGGAAAAAATAGTAAAATTAATATTTATTTAGAACACAGTAATTTAAAACATTAGAGATATTGAGAATTAAAGTGTTTTATTGTTTGCAAAGAACATATCAAGAGTAATGTGAACAGCACTTGCCTTATTCTTGTCATATAATTTACGATGTAGAGTGACTGTCTTCCCTGTGCCTTGGCAAATTGTCAGGTTTCCAAGCTTGAATCAACTTCCAGCATCTTATCCTTTGTGTTTTCAGTATCGTGAAATAGCTCCAAGAGTTTTTTTTAATGTGAGATTTTTGTTGGCTTTACTTTGTCTGGGACACATTCATTCTTTTCATTATAATTGCTTTCCTCATTTGTGTCAATAAGTTGGTCTTCACTAAGTTCCTCTGGCCGCATGCCTGGAGTCCCTCCTGTGGCAGCAGTGTTAACATGGCCACGGGTGGCTGTGTCTTCTATTGCTCCATTACCTTCAGCTTCAATTTTACTTCCAGTATTATCACTTTTCCTGCACTTTCACCTTGGTGGCCAATTCCCTCTTTCAGTGATTGCTTTTGTAAAATGCCACCTGGGTTTATCACTAGGAGACAAGAGAGTGACACAACTACATGCTTTGCTGTCTATGGAGGAACGAAATAACAGAGGATAGTGACCACTCACCCTCAGACTTTAGAAGAAGTGTCATTGCTTGGTCACTGATTACACATCTGTTATTTGCACAGTAATGTATGGACTGACGAGCTATCAGCGAAATTTGTATTTTATGCAGTTATACTTACTGTGCCATTGGCATTTCAGTACTAGATACTATAGTATCTGAGATTTAGGCCATATTATTGTGGGACTGGTGGTAATTGAAATTTGTGCATGTGAGAGTTGCCTGTACTCTCTTCCTGGAGAGCCCAGTTTGAGCAGTATCTGGTCCTGTAGGTAATGGGTTGGATAACTGAGTGAAAAGAAGGCAGGGGGAGGTGAGGGATAGGAAGATACTAAAAATCCAGGGGAAAGGAGGATGTGAGTCAGACAGGGATGGCACTTGGGTGTTGCTGAGAGTGAGCACCTCCTTCCATTTTGCACATGGACACCTCACTTGCATCACCTTGACTCGCCCTGGATCCAGGCCCAAAGTCTGCAAAGAACAAAGGAATGTCGCCAGGACAACAGCACCAAGGTGGGCAGTTAGTTCTTGGCTGTACAGCTAAACCATTAAAAGATCAGAAATTCTTGTAATACAAGGTCCCAGCAAAACTCGTAGCAAATGTACATTCTTCCAAGACCTGTGCACAGGTGGGCATGGACTGAGAGGGTCCTTGATACCACATTACAATTGGACTGACGTAGAAGCCACCTGGAACAGCAGGGATGATCTGGGATATAATTTCAACACATTGAGAGTTGGAGTCAAAATACAGCGAGGTTCCTTCCACGATTAGAAAAGAGATGGAAGCTCTGACTCGAGGGGGGAGGGGAGGCATGGGCAATATACGTAACCTTAACATTTGGACCCCCATAATATGCTGAAATAAAAAAAAAAGAAAAGAGATGGAACAAAGATACCTTCACCCATAATTAATAAGGAACCTAATGCTATTGCAATAACAATAATAATGCATATAAATAATAAATAGTTCCCACAAATGACTATAATTATTGTAATATTTTTACAAGTTCAAAACCACATTTTGGGTGTTCTCTTGTCATTTTGGTAGTTCTCAAATATCAGTGATGGCTGGCCTTTTCTCCTCATGCCACGCAACCCAGCGAGTGAGCACACACGGTGATAATCCAGCACCTTACAGTGCAGATGCCGTGGATGCTGGAGCACAGCGGCCCCTCCCCTACCTCTTATACTGAAACTCCCCAACTCCGGCATCTGTGATGTCCTCGTCCTTGCTGGCCATGGCGTTCTTAAGCTATGACACCGGACCCCTCAGGTTGGTAGGGAGCTACCCTTCCTTGTCGCTGCGTCCGCCACTGATCCCTGAGAGTGGGAGGATTTGATTGACATGAGACATGAGGTCCGGGAAGCAGAGCAGTGTGCTGTGGCTGACGTTTGCGTTCAGCTCTGTAGTGACTATCTAGTCTCTTGCAGGAGTTAGGAACCTTGTGTTCCTGCAATCAGGCAGATGGTAGGGCAACCTTAGGCTATTAACCTTGGCTTCTTACAAACTTCGTTCATTCATTCATTCATTCATTCTCTTACTCACTGATATTTCTTGAGCATATACATCATGGTAAACCCTATTCCAGGTATAGGGAGTAAGTGGTGCAAACCCAGAAGCAGTCCCTGTGTTCATGGTCCTTACACGACAGTGAGGAAATAAATGTTAACCAGTTATACAAACAGATGATCACAAAAAGAGGTGAGACTGTGGAGAAAAAGCGCATGGTGTCTCAGGGACATGCAAATAACGAAGAAACCTGACCTGGTCAAAAAGGCAAGAAGAGTTTTCCCCGAGGTGGTGGCCATTTGCTGAGCTCTGAAGGATGAACCTGGCTTCACTGGGTGTCAAGGGCCAGGGGTGGGGAATGGGTGGAGGGAGAGAGAGAAGAGGGCCCAGCTAGTGGCAGAGGCCAATGTCACTGGAGTCCAGAGGAGGGTGGGGGAGGCAGGGCCCAGGGGCATGAGATTTTGGCTTTTATTCTGAGCAAGGAGAAAATGTCAAGGAGGGGACCCACATGGTCAGATTTGTGTTTGAAAAGGGTCACTCCAGTTGCAAAGTAGGGAATGAATAACATGGAGTCTGAAGTGGAGTGACTCACCACCTTCCTAAAACATAGGGTCTCCTAGCAATGATCACCTTTGGGGCGTTAGTTCAATATGTTTATTAGTATACTTATTCAAAATTTGAGACAGAGAGGGTGGAGAAAACTGTCAGAAATTATGTATATAATTGATTCCTTTCTGGATCACTGAAAGACCTCCCTCTCTAACTCATCTGTATTCTGTGCCCTGCTTTATGGAGGATTTTCAGAAGAGGTCTATATAAACAGCATTGGGCTGGGGGGCAGAGACCTGAGTTCCTGTCCTAGCTTCCTCTCCAACTCGGTTTCCCTGGGTACCGAGCCTTCTTATGCTTGCCTGTAGGAGCAAATGAGATAAAATAGGAAAAAGACTGAATAGACACAAGGACTCAGAGACACTGGTTTTTTCCTGAAGGGTATTATTTAAGTAGTGATTAAATAATAAATTTTAAATACAATTTATATATGATTTGATTGATGAATATTAATGTGTAGATTGTTTTTCTCTGGCTCTAACACATAAAGACACAAGGATCTGCAGTCTACTGTTTTTGTTCAACCCTCAAAGTACATAATTGGCATCAGATGCGAGGGCCAGCTTGGCTAAGATGAGCAAAATTGTCTTCCATTCCCTATTGTTCGCTCTCAGGAAGTCTCCTGCAATTTCCTTTGAGGAATCTCATCTAGCTGGAAGCCCCTGCTACTATAGGTTAGGAAATACCCATTTTTTTTTTTTTCTTCTTGAGAAAAAAAAAAGTAAGCTGACATTTTGAATTTTCTGGGACAAAGCTGATTTCAAATAGTACATTGTTTTCCCCACAAGTACACTTACCTATGGAGAATCTTCTGCCCTGATTTTTGGGTCAAGAACGATGGTCATTATAAGTGTGTTCAAACTCTGTAGAGATTATACATTAAAGCCAGTTCAAAGGCAATCCCATGTCCAGGAGAACTGGAGGAAGATATTCTCAGTTCATCCACTTCCTATGCATTCATTCACCACTGGGGAGTTTTCGGAGTAAGATTTTCACACTTACAAATTACAAGTGGTAAGGGAGGCTCAGTTACACAGGATGACAGAGATTCTACAAAATCCATCATGTAACTGGCCTCTTATTCTCAGCGAGCAAAAATAATTGCTTTATTAACTTATTTTCACAACTGCATGCTATGTCAGTCTTTTCTTGTTTTAAAGAAAACAACCTGGACAACACAGAGAAAATTCACTTGATTGCATTTAAAAGGAAACACTGCTTGAGTCCTTTATGGTACTACCTCCACCCTTCAGCACCAGCCTCTGCCTCCCCAAGTGCTAATTAGGCATTAGAAGTTGGCTGTGTGATCTCAGCCAACAGCTTTTACAGGGTGTCTGGATTTAAAGAAAGGCCCTGTGTGAAGCTTTTGTAAAACAGCTCAATCTCTCAGGTCTAGTGCCTCCTCCTCTCAGGTAGCCTGGGTTCCATGTAGATGTCTTTAGAATGAACAGTGGCCATCTGTTTTGCCAGTTCTTTGGGATGCCTTTAATTTGAGCCTTCTCTTTAAATGGACGGTCACATAATGCATTTAATTTCTTAATATGACTATTATTCGTTTGGAGGAAAGTTGTTCACAATATGCTGAGAACTGTTTTACTGGAATGTAATTCTATTCATTAAACTTCTACTTTACTTGGCCAGAAAAGGGCCACACGTGGAAGGGAAGTGGGGAAGGTTTGGCTTCAACCCACATTGTCCAGTGACATACAGGGTTTGTTATGTTTTGGCTGGTTTTGCCGCTCGCCATTCTGTGTGTGCTCTTTTGGGACCAGTTCTCTATTACAAAGGCCATCTTCCCAGGAAGAGAGGGCTAGTCTTTCTTCCTTTCTTTGGTTAAGGCTGTGTAGGTGATGGGATCTCCTTACCTAAAGTCTTTCTTTAGAAGCTGTGAGTTGATTTCACGTAACTGCTATCCATTCAGCACCCAGGCAATGGGGATATGGCAATGGAAGAGGCACAGTCCATGCTCTGACGGTGTCTTAAAATTATCCTGAGTTACAGTTGGATGCGGCATTTTAGCTTACAAAGCCCTTCGCCATACATTACCTCACTTAATTCTCAAATTATGAAAAAGGCAAAGTAAGAATTATCATTCTCATTTTCAAGATAAAGAACCAGTCTCAGAGAGTTCCAGAGACTTGCTCAGTGTCACACAGTAGAGGCTAAGAACCCAAGGCCTTTGTTTTTACAATAGCCGGTCTACTTTTCATCCCACCCCAGAAAATCGGAAAAGATGAGGGCTTTTGTGAGTAGCCTTGGAGTTTATTGAGTAGTCTGTGGCCATGGCTGCAAATGGAGATCATGTCTACACAGCGAATCTGCTAGGATGAGAGTGCATCTGTGTTTTCTGAGTGAGGGTCCCTTGGTAAAGATTATCCTATTACCCACATACCTGTAATTGCTTTTGGTTTCTGAAAGACTTTATGGAGGCCTGTTTTACCACTTATGCCTCAACCAGCAGTCTGGCCACAATTTTATTCCTCTCCCCAAAAAGCTATGATTGGAGCCATCCAAAGTGGGAATGGAGCACTGGCATCAGAAAGCCGAAGATCACCAGGAACACAACATGGGTCTTCACTGGGGGGCTCCAACTCAAGTCAATGGAAGAGATATTCCAGGCGGGGCATGCAGCAAACCTGGGAATGCAACCTTCTTCTAAAATGGCCACCTAGTACTCAGTTCCAGCTGGTGGTTGCCATGTTTCTATTCAGGCCCCAAAGTTGCCAGGTCTTGACATGTTTTTCCAAGAGAATGTGGAAATCTAGAATTTTATGTACATTCTCTTGTTTGGACTGGTTAAATATTAATACCTAATCCAAACATTATTAAACTTCTGCAGGACAAACAAAAACAAAAGCAAAATTAAACCAAACTAAAACCAGTGAGTCTCTTTGTAATTGTAAGTAAGGAATTAGGGTCTTTTTAGGAGAGATGCAGCAGGGCATTGAGAAGTGGGTAGAATATCTTTATTTCCAGCAGGGTTCTACATCTTTTTCATCTTTGTGAGGAGGACAGAAAGGCAGGAGGGATTAATAAACTGTTGGAGCCAGAGTATATACAGACCTTCCAAATTATCCCTCTTCGGTATGATGATTTGAATTTCTACTATTCCTCCTGTTAATACTAGTTCTCACCTTTCTCCCTGTCTATCGCATGGTGGGTGAGGCCCATGTGCAAAGCCTTCCCATGGGCGCCCACAGATTGTGGGCTGGGGCAGGGGCTATATACAGACCCTTACTCACTAGCAAACAAAGCACACTCTTCCCTCCCATCCAAGAAAGCATATTGCAGTCTAAATAAGTCTAAAATTATCAGAATAGTCTTCCATTGACCATAAGTTTTAAAAAAGTAAATTCATCACAAATATTGGTATTTTACCTATCATCAGTAGTGGCTTCCTTGTGACCCAACTCACAAATGTCAGGATGACATGGTTAAGAACTGCTATTTAAAAAAAAGCATAAACTAACTGTGAGGACATATTGCTAAGCTTCCCAGACAGACCAGCACTTTCTGCCTCTGGTATTTTTCAGTCAAGGCATAGTGAGCTGGGCTGACTCCCCCAGCTCATAAATTCACCTTTGAGAGTGTCTGTTACAAGGATCTTAGAGATGTCATCAGAGACAGTTGAATTCTTAAAAGATAGGACAGGAGAAATAAAAGACCATGTTCTCCAAAGCAGGCAGTGAGTTAGAACCCAAACATTCCCGCCTCTCTAACTGACAGCAGGGAGCCCCCACTTGGACTGGTGTTTGGATGAAACTAAGTCAGATCCTGCCCAGCAGCATAAACCAAGAAGTAAACATCTCCATGTTGTCGTGTTCTTTGCTCCATGAATTGACCCAGAAAATGAAGAAACTGAACGCCACAGCTTTCCCTGTTACCCCTTGATTTAAGATAATCTTTTTCTTTCTCATTGCATTGGAAAATTAAAATTCAAAACATGAGAATAGAAAGCAGACTCAGAGAAGAAGAGAGAGACAAAGAAGTTACTAGCAATTTGATGTAGTATGTCTTTGGGGGGAAAAGTGTATGGATCTTAAAGTCAGACTATGACAAAAATGAGAACAGAAACAAGTCTATTTTTTTCTCTAGGTCACCGTAGGGAACTGATCTAACCTATTTACAAGGGGTCTCAAGGGAACTATCTCTAAATAGCTATCTTGTCACCATCCTTTTCGTCATCTTCCGTGATCACTTTGGGTCTCTCATCCCTGAGCAGTGTCACACCTGCAAAACAAAGCATAGACCTGCAATTAAGTGCCTCTAATTAAAATACTAGACAAACTTGCAGCATAGACACAGTGCACAGCAACGTGGCAACCCAGAAACCTCCTAGAGCCTGCGAGGCTAACTGCTAGAGGTGCCAACTGAGAGAGAGGGAGATGGGTGGTCTTATTTGGCCTTCCCAGAGGTGGTGAGTGAGGACACCACTCTGGTTACAAGGGAATGTACAACCTGGGGGACTGAGCAACCTTCACCCTCCTCTGAGTTCTGCTCCTGAGCGTGCACCACCATGGGATGGAAAGCATCCACCTGCTTTGAACTTATGTTTCTGCCACTCCTGGAGTCTGTGGCAGGTCCAGTTAGCACATTCATACCTAAATTTTCTCATACGTAAAGCGAGGACACTAATAATTATCTTAAAGGGTTGTGACAATTAGATAAAATGTATGCGACAATACTTAGCATGGAGCCACACGTTGAGCAGCTAAATGTCAATTTTTCCTTCCCCCTCACAATTTGCTAGCTTATTTTCCTTTTGATCAAGAACTGGTAAGCCTCATGGAATCACATTTAAAAGTATTTTAATAACATCTGGGAGAAATATTGAGCTGAGGGTCTGGACACGCCATTTCCAAATGTCAATACTGTACCAGTCAATGACAAAGTTCACACGGTTCAGAGAGAAATGAGAATATAAGGAAAGTGTTGTGAGTTTTTTATGTGGCTGTATGGCTACAATTTAAAAAGCTATTCTTTATTTTGAGGTTATTCTTTTCCTTCTTTTGGGGATATCCCTTCTTTTATGAAATTTTAGAAATGTTAGATGGTTTTCTAAAGCATCCTTCCTAGGCAAAATAAAAAGTTGCTATTCCTATGTTGGGCTTCACAATATATATTTTTAAAAGCTTAGGCCAGGTGCGGTGGCTCACACCTGTAATCCTAGCACTCTGGGAGGCCGAGGTGGGAGGATTGCTTGAGGTCAGGAGTTCGAAACCAGCCTGAACAAGAGCGAGACCCCGTCTCTACTATAAATAGAAAGAAATTAATTGGCCAACTAATATATATAGAAAAAATTAGCTGGGCATGGTGGCACATGCCTGTAGTCCCAGCTACTCGGGAGGCTGAGGCAGCAGGATTGCTTGAGCCCAGGAGTCTGAGGTTGCTGTGAGCTAGGCTGACATTACGGCACTCACTCTAGCCTGAGCAACAAAGTGAGACTCTGTCTCAAAAAAAAAAAAAAAAAAATGTTTACTGGTCTGTGAAATTCAGAAGTCTGAGTGCAATTTTCTAGACTGATCAGCCCAGAAAAGTCCAGCCAAGGGGGTCTGGGTGGTTCTGCTCATCCTGTGAAGTGTAGAGTGGCGTCATTTTGATGAAAGGACAAAGAAAGCTGTGATTTAAGGGCAGTCATCATGGTTTCTGTTATCCCACTCCAGCCATACGGAGTCTTTTCCCCACCACTGCCTAGCACGGCTTCCCTCCCTGTTCTCCCAGTTTGAGACTTTTCAGTCCATGAAGCATTTCAGAAAGATCTAAACTTGAGAGAGAGAAGCTGTGCACCACAAGAAGACTTTCTATAACGCTGGACTCCATTCAACAGCAGCAAATTAATGAACTACGTGCTGATCCTAATGACTATTCATTTGATTCAGTTCCTAGTTTGTTCGTATGGGTTCTTTACCAATTAGCCGATATTTATTGGAGAAGAAAAACAATTTCAAGAGTCTGGCTGAAACTAAGGCTTTTGCATAAATCGCTTATGAAACACAGTAAACACAGGTAAAATGAAGGAGGCTTTTATAGTTTATATTGATTGCCCAGGGTCACAAAGTTAGTGCGGAGCAGAACCAGAGACAAAACCTAGACCTTTCTGATTCCAAAGCCCATGTTCAGTTTTGTCTACTAGGATGACTCCTTACACATAAATACTCTTGTCCCTCTACCAAGTCTTCTTTATAAGGTCTTCAATGAAAATAGATACAAGAATGGGCAGAAAATAATTAGTCTCCATCAGATACTGCAAAATTGTGATTGCCAAATAGAATATTTGGAAGAATTGCTTGAGGCCAGGAGTTTGGGACCAGCCTGAGCAATATAGCAAGAGCCCACCTCTATAAAAAATTTAAAAAATTATCTGGGCATGGTGGGGCATGCCTGTAGTCCTAGCTAAATGGGAGGCTGAGGCAGGAGGATTTCTTGAGCACAGGAGTTCAAGGCTACAGTGAGCTATGATTGTGCCACTGCAGCACTCCAGCCTGAACAACAGAGTGAGGTCCTGTCTTAAAAAAAAAAGAATGAAGACAGTTTGAGGATTAGACTCCTGTATCTCCTAAGCAGAGATAGACAGATAGAAAATGAGAGAGTGAGAGAGGGTTATCACTTGCCTGACCAGGTGGGTTGCATACCTATCCTTAATCTTAGTATACTGGCAAGTGGTGAAAACGAAGGGATGGATAGAGGCAAGAGGAGGTGGGAAGAGAGGAAGAAAGACAGAAGTGCAGAGAACACAAACCCCATGCAACTTAGGACTATATCCTCTAGCATGGCTGAGAATAAGCCTCTGACTGTTTTGTCATGATGTCTTCTTCTGAGCTGTCTTTTGATTTTTTTTCTTTATTAAAATAAATAATGGGGAAACATAGTTTTATAGAAACAACCAAACTTCATCTTCTCCCAAAAGTGTTCCTTCTGGATTCCTATAATGCTAATGTCCAAGACACACCATAGTGAAAAACTGAACAAGCGTGAGACAGACCTGGATTTGAGCCCTGGCTCTGCCACGTAACAGTGTTCGATATTGATCACAATGGATCCATTCATTTATCCGTCTAATCATCTCATCACTGAGCCAACCACTCTGCCAATCAGCCAACTATCTATCAGTTTCATCCACGTTCGACTTTAAAGTGGCTGAATAAGTTAATATTTCTTCCTCAGTTTCTTTATCTGTAAAAGGAGGTAATAGCTATTCTATTATATTAGTCAATTTATTTTTAAAAATTCCTGAGACATGCCAAACTTAGTACCTAACATTTAGTATGATCTCTATAAATATTAGTACATTTTCCCCTCTGTTACTGTCTTGCCACAACTATCTGCATAAAGCATATCACACACACACACACACACACACACAGTCTCATACTTTAGTCATGAATGTACATGTCTTATTCTCCTTGCACATAAAATTTTCAGGGACAAGGACTACATCTCACAGAGTAGCTTCCTTACAGCCTGGAGTTGTGCACATAGATCAGTAAGACTTCTTGGTTGAATTTGACACATATTGAGATATAATAGCTCTCATTATTTCTGCATCTCTCTTTCTGTCTCCCCTTTTGAGGATTTGGCCAATTAGTCCAGGTGTTTTGGGAGAATCAGCCACCAGCCTTAGGATGCATGACGCAGGGGAGACTGGGGAGGAGGGCACTCCAGCTCTTCTCAAGGATCCACTGACATTTCTTTTCTGTTGGCTCAGTGATTCTGACCAGCTCTGCTGAAGCATGAGTAATGCTCCGACCCTCCCCGTCTCCAGATCAGCCCCTGGGGACCTGCCAGTGAAGATGAACCCGAAAGGCAGCAGTGAGTGCGGCTGCTCCCCAGAGCACTTGAGCACAGCACAGCTTGTCGGGCCAGGACAAAGGCCACGCTCCTGGCACCTCCAGATGGTAAGGCTGTGACCTGTCCCCTCGCCCCCTGCAAATGCCCTGCACCAGCTCTTTTACCTGCTGCAAAGGGGGACACGTGCAGGGCAGGTGTGTCTTTTCTCCTTGGCTTTTTCTGTTCCAGGTCAGTGTTATGAAGAGCTGGGCTCGTTTTGCCCTTTGGTTGTCTCTCTTGCACATCGTATCTTTTAATGACATGTTCTGAAAGCACACCTGCGTGGTTAAGGGAACAGAGAGAGAAACAGAGTCAAGTACATATACATAAATGTGCACCTATTAGGACTGTGCACATTTACACACCTGGTGAAGTAGTCGATATAGCTTTTCAAACTTATTTTAATAAAGGAAGTTTCTTTATAATAAGACTTAGTATTTATTTAGGCTATACTAGGAACAACCTCTATACAAAGGATGCCTGATATCATTTTAGCCTCGCAAAACCCTGAGGAATTTAAGATTATGGCCATCATCACCTATCTGAGGAAAGTGAGGCGAAGATCTGTGCCCAAATTATTACAGCTCACAGGTGGCAGACAGGTGTGTAGTCCAGGCTCTGCCCTCAAAGTCCACCCTCTTCAGCCAGAGTGGAGAGCTTGCTCTTCTGCAAGCTGTGTGCTGCCCACTTCCAGCCCAATACCTTAATTATCGCTCCACCTCCACCCTCCTGCCTTCTCACCTCTATTCTACAGGTGAAACTTTTCTCCATCATTTAATAACTCTCTTCTATAAAATGTTCTACAGCTTGCTACCCAGACCGAACTCCCACGGTCGTTTTAAGGGCCCCATTATGACATCACTTCTTACTGCACATTTCAGCCATTTATGTGCTACTATTATTTTTTAGAAAACCGAAAGTTCCTTCCCAGCAAGATGAGGGTTTTATTTGTTTGGTATCATTCAACTGCAGTGTGAATAGAGATGATGGTAAATAAATGACCAAGGGGGAAGGAGAAGAGGAAGCAAAACAAGACAAAAACTTTAGAGAATAAGAGAGTATCCCGCATCCCATCCAGGGTGTTGTAGAGACACGCTAGCTGTTCACCAAACTGTTTTGTGTTTCTCCTGGGCCTAGAATTCAGACACATTTCCTGGCCTCCTTTGCTGTCAGGCGAGGCCTCTGATGGGTGGAGACCTGGGTCACACAGAAGTCTCTTGTCAATCCTCTGCTCTGTCTACCCCCATGCCTGCCAGATAGTGATACTCATGGTGACTTGGGAAGCTCCTGGTCGCTTTGCTCATCGTGTATTGAAGATGTCAAAACCCATCAGCCTGGGTTCCTGAATGACTGTCTGGAGCAGAGGTTGCCTCCTCCAGCCCTGACTTCCACTATTGCTGAGTAAAAAATAAACTCTTACGGTATGGAGCCACTAATATTTTAAAATTTATCTGTTACAGCAGCTTGCCGTATTGTAGCTAATGTACCCATTATTAAAAATATACCCGGGCACTTAAGGAAAGATTTACAAGACTGATATGGCCTGGTGGCAAGGGGCCCCCTCTGCAGCTGTGCAGACTGACCTTGTTGTCCATTACCTGGTATGAAAGGTGGGATGTGCAGTGCTGGTGTATCTTTCCTCCTTGGTTTTTTTTGGTCTGACTCAACATTCAGGGTGGCCTGTGCATTTTTCCCCTTCCTTGGCTTCTTTTTGAGCTCACAGTCCTTAATGAACTGGTCTGAAAGATCATCTGGTTTTGGTAGGGTACAAAGAGAAAAGAATAAAACAGGAGTAAGGGGCCAGTCACAACCTGGTTGGCTTCCAATTGCACCTGGGGATAGAGGCAGAGGGCATCTGGTCTGAAAAAGAAAGTGTTTATTCATGTTGGCCTCCTCCGCGGGGGGACTTTAGTGGCCTTGCATGAATTCATATAATAAAATGGAAAAGTGGAATTCTGTAAAACTCTAAATTAAGAGAACTCAAATGGATGAATCATCAAGGCAAAGAAGAACTTAAAAAACGTCTTCAGGACAGAGAGTGGATTGGAATTAAATTTCTTACAGGAGAAGAGGTTCTCTGTGCTAAGTGCTCCTCAGTTTCCTTTGCTCAAGGCATGTTCTCATTGGGCACCCCGAGGGCCAGGATGGCAGCATAGTCTCCCTTAGTCTTGGCAAGTTTCCCCAGGGTTCTCAGTAAATGCCTCACTTGCCTTCATTTCTATGGCCAACCAGGCATCCTAATGATTCACACTCAGGCTTCAGTGTTTGTCCCTTCCCTCCCCCCTGGCTCTGTAACTCTTCCTATTTTCTCATCCTGTCTTAGGGGCCCACGGTCTTCTTACTCATCTTTTTACTTTTCTCAATCCTCTGCATCAACACACCAGGGCTTTTGAAGCCTGTCTTTTACGTCAAGTCCATCAGAGGTTGTTGTATGTAATGAATCCAATCTGATCACTCCTTGCCCATAATCTTCCCTCTGCTCCATCTTACTTCCCAGTGCTTTTGTTGATGTTGCTTTCCTTTGGGTTTCTCTGTCATTGTTCTACACTAGTTCATTGTTCTATAATGAAATATCTCCTGTTCCAGACAGAGACTTCCTAGAGATTAAGGATTATATCCTTTTTGTAATTTTACTCTTAATTGCCTCTCCCTTTCACAAATGCATGTTTGTGGAGTCAGGTTCATCTGACTATTGGGACTATGTACTGTAATATCTGGCTGAAAAAGCAATTTTTCAAATGTGTTACTACATAGCACAGTCAATCCTCATCCCCATGATACATAGCACGTCATTTGTTGAATGAATGAATGAATGAATGAATGTTGCTCAGAATGGGTGCTGCCTACTACGGGTCTCTAGAGGTACCGACTGGATACAGACCTGCCACAGGGACACAGTTCAACCCCAGGACGCTCCTCGGTGCTCAGTGCAGACAGAAAGACATTTGCTTCAATTTTGACTTTTTTTTTTCCATTGCACTTTTCCCCATTTTTGGAGAAATCCTCAACATAAAATATCTTTATGGCAAATGGGGAGAGGGGAGCGGAGGGGGGAGTCATAACCAGGCGAGGCATAGACAAAGGCTATGAATATGCAAAAGGCCCATCCATCAAAAGTCTGAGTGTCTCATTTTTAGAAATGGGTAGAGGCAGAAATGTTTCTGGTATTTTCATTACAAAGGTTATGTAAAAAGTCAGTTCTGGAAAGGAAACAGATTGACAATAAAGCAGAAAAAGGCTATTTAAAATTCTGTCTTGATAGGCAAAGAGAGATATTTGAAATATTTTATTGGCTCTACACATGGGGTGTAAGTGTGTCAGGAAATACTGGAAACAAGCTATACCACCACATTCCATTTATTGCCTCAAAAATGCTCTGTCCGGGACTCTGGCAGACCCCAAAAAGAGGACAATGCCTTCTCTCTCTCTCTCTTTCTCTCATTCTGTCTCTCTAATGAACTTCCTTCCAGTGCTTCAGCTAATATTTACATGGCAGACCCCACAGACCCATGGCTATTTGCCTACCCATCTGGTGTTGGCTGTGACCAGAAGGCACAAACTATCGGGTTTCGGGAGGCCTCTCTCAGACTAGCCCACAAACCGAATAGCGGAGACTCCCCCTTTCTGATTTCCACAACTGACATTCACAACAGAGCGTTTACCTAAGTGGCTGCAGCGAGGATCTAGCTTGTCCAGCCTGTCTTCTGAGAGCTCCAGTGTCTGCATTTGCTGAGTGGACATCATCAAAGAAGAGGGTGTGTGTGTATTTCTTCTCCAGCACTACAGAAGTATAAGAAACAGTCCAGAGTATGCCTTCTGTTCATTCATTCATTTATTAAATAACCATATTTCTGAGCACTTTCTATTATGTTCCCAATTCAGTTCTGTTTTTTCAAGTCTGCTTCTTATACCTAGTCACCAGAAGCTCTCTACTTGAGATTTAAGCCAAAATAAAATGAATCACACACACACACACAGTTTACTGGTAATTGTCATATATCAAATGTTCAAAATTCCCTCTCTCTCAGAGGCTCTTTGGGAGTTTCAGAATGAACGCTTGCCAAGTCTGAATGAGAAATGAGTTAGCGGAGAGTCACAGAACCTTGCCTACATTTTCTCTGTTCTACAAAATAGGATTATGTATACTTCACAGATGAGGAAACTGAGGCTCGGAAAGTTTAATTAATTTATTTAGTCACATGTCTATTAAATAGCCCAGCCTAGATCTGGACCCAGTTCTGCAGACTTCCACTGTACAATCAAGTCTCTTAAAAACAAAGTGAATCCTTTGAACCCAAATCGAATCAGACTTCTGATTTTCTACTCTGACAGTCTGCAACTATAAAGTATCATGGTTGCCTCCCTGTTCATATCATGATGGTGGTAGAGATGTGGTAGGAGAAAATCTAGGTCTTGAATGCATCTTTATTTTCCCCCTAGGGATTCCTGACATGAGAGCAAAGCTGTTCCCTGTCCCCACCCCCCCATCTTTCCTGGACCACAAATCCACTGAACTTTCCAGAGCTATTAGTTATAGCCATTGCCAGGAGGAGTGGACATCCAGAAGGGACACATGTCAGGTCCGAATGAGAAATGCATTAGCTGAGATTTATAGAAAATCTTCATTAGAGCCTGCCTAGACTCTGCCTCTTGAGTTCCTTTTGGATAATTTATTACTCATATCCAACCATAGCAAAGCTGGTAAGGGAGGAATGAAGAAGATTAAAATGACCCAACTGATCCTTTTCTTTTGAGATTCCTTGACCGAACACACAGATCAAGTTGTGCTAACATTTCAACCTCCTAGAATGAGTTCAACTCAGCTGTGTTCTGAGGAATAAGCCGGTTTTCCCCAGAAAGGCTGGAAACTCTCTCTCCCTATAAGCTGAGATCATTGCATAGCAGATGGAGCCATTAACTGATCACTTGAGTATGGCTTTTAGTGTCACTCTGAGCAGACTGATTGTACTGAGTGACTTCAGCAGAAATCAATTCAGACCACTGTTTTTAGCGTATGTATAGAGCATGCCCACTCCCTGGGACCGTAAGGAAGTATGCTGTTAGCTTGGCCAGGCCAGCCCCCACAAGCTTGAGTGCAGAGGACAGCTGTGGGAACATCACTAGGGGTGAATGGGCTCAATGCTGAGGTCTCAAGGCAAAGTTACAGCCTCAAATGTGGTCTTATGAATTTATTTAACCAATTTTCTTCCTCTTCAAGCAGAGTCATGAACCTACTCATAGATGTTGTGCTGAAAATCACCTTCGCAGAGGATCTAGTGAAAATATTTATTCTCCAGAAGAAAAAACTAGGGCTCAAAAAGGTTACAAAGACCTATCATTAGCTGTGCACTCAGGGTCACAGCAGTTTTCCCTCCTTCTCCCCACCCCCTGTGAGGTCAGCTTCTCTTTGTACTTGGATCCTATGGCTGCTCCTATGTGCCCAAGAGCTGGTTATTCAGTTTGAACCTGAGCTCTCAAGTCAAACAGATTCAGATTAAATCTCAGTTCTTTAACTAAGAAGCCACATGACTTTGATGAAGTTACTAAATCTTAAAGGACATAGTGAGGACAAGTGGTGCCCAAGTACGATATAATCATTTTTGCCTTCTCTCCCCACAAGCTATCGCTGCTATGATAAATGTGCAGAGGCTCACATCTCTGTGGGGTCCCCGACATATTTCCATTTCTATTCTCAGTGGTAAGGGGTGTTCTTTCAGAATGAACCACTGTAAGACATGAGCCGGTCTAATTCCCTAAATAAGAAATGGGATATTTCCATTTCCTATTTCTGATCCTGCCCATGCCTTCTTCTCTTTAATTGTCTCCACCCTAAGCAGGTGTCATAAAGGGACCCTGCTCTTGTCATGCTGCCCAGGGAAAATTTCATAATCTCTCTTAGCATTTCCCTGTAATTTGGTAACTTTTTAAGGCACCTGCTCTTTCTTTCATACCTAAAGAGTTGGTCCTCTGAGTCTTCAGATTTCAACCCCAAAGCTAGGATGTTCAGAGATGTTTGTTAACTGATACTTTACATTTGGGAGTATTTCATAAACTGCCTCTAATATAAAAATCTGTGACCCCTTTAACATTCTCTTGCTACTTATTGGTTCACTGTGGGCTCTGCAGTCTAACACTCATACGGGGACTTGGATTGCTGCCGTGATCATCAATATTGGCCCCTTATGATAAGCCTGGGGCCCAATGTGCTGTGGAAATCAGGACATTTTTATTATGTAACACTCCCAGAGGGGCTCGGGGAGTATCAGCAATCACATGCATTTTTTTTCTGCTGCAAAACAATGAATATTCACACTAATGACACAAAGACAGACTACAAAAAGATTCATACCCTTTCAGGTCAGGTTTTGCTACCAAATGAGTTTGCATTGAAGCTAACAACAACAGCAACAACAGCAAAGCTTTTGGTTTTCGGAATTTTTTAGATTTCTCATTTAGAGAATAAAGGATTGTGAATCTGCATTATTTTTCCAGTTGTTGCTGTCGGACAGAATGTAGGTAGTCTGTGTAGCATGGAAAAGACCAAGGGATATAATTGCAGGGTTTGAGGGAGGTTTTCAGGACCTCATATTTTAAACTCTTGCAACTTCTTCTTACTAATCTTTATCTTCCTTTTCACAAGGAACCAAGCTTTCCTTTTCACAGAGAGACACTGTTCATGCAAGTACTGGGGAAAGAGAAGATATATAAACTGATATCACAATACACAGGGACTGCTAATGACAGAAGTCACCTTCTTTTTTGAGAATAGGAACCGAAAGGGCCACAGAACTGGGTGCCAGGGAAGGAAGCCCACTAAGTTGCAGAAGGGCAGGCACATCAGGGAAGCTTGGGGACACGGAGGATACATCTTATGGAGGCTGGCCTCTACTGGCTCAGACCTCGCTCCCATTTCAGGAGGATAGTAATGCTGTCTCTGCTGCTGAACAAAGATCTGTGGGTTCTGTTTGTGGTCAGAAGGTGGTCTGGGCATTTTTTTCTTTTCTCTTAACACTGAGTAGGTATTTCAGCTGGATGTGAGTATATGTATTTTAACTCGTGGATAGAAAATTTCTCGTGTCTGTAAGCATTTGATGCTGGCAGGCAATATGAGGTAGAAGCAATGGTTTGGTTGCTGGTTGAACTTGGGAAAGTTATGTGTCCTCTTGGAAACTTAGTTTTCCCATCCGTGAGATGGGGATGATAGTGGCTCTTCTCCAGGGTTGTGGAGAGTTTTAACACTACAATGTGTGTGATGCACCCAGCCCAGGTCCTGCATGCTAACCTTTTAATGAATGAGTGGCCACCTTTGATCTTTCAGTCCTCCTCTTGTGATTTTAATTTGTATGTTTAAATCGATCCGTCACAATAATCTCCTAATCCCCTTTTTGGCCTTCTCTGAAGCTGGTAATGAGATGAGAACAGTCCTAGGCACAAAACAACTGCAGAATACCCCTTTCTGGGTCTTGGGAACATGATAATATAGATTTTTAGGAGCGAGTTGACACTTAGCTTAGCCCTACGATAATCTAAAGAATATCCACAAAGTAATCAGGTCTAGATTTACATGATGGGATAAAAAGGTAGAAAGTTCTGTCCCCGGCCCATGTGGTGTCTGGTTACTGCACCCTCTGGCTGTGTAAAGTACAGATCCTTTGTCAAACCTCTTTTAAACCCGAGGATTGAATTCAGGTCAAAAAGTACCACATTGTAAAATCAAATTTGTTCATTTAGAAGACCTAAATTGGCAGTATTCCTGGAGGAGTGGCTCTGACTTGAAGTAGGGCACGGAGATGTTTTTTGAGAAGTGCTCTTTCCCAAGCCTTGTAAGATAAACCTCTCCCTCCCTCGTGAACATGCAGATACACCAACGTTCATCTTAAAACTTTGCGATTTAGTTCATGAGGATTCGGGGTTTTTTACAGAACTCAGCACCACATGTCCTTTGGAAAAATGACTTGCAAGTGGTGACTTTCTCTGCTCCCCACCTTGCCCCAGCTCAGCCTTGTTCCATAAAGCACAAGCCCCCTGCCACCAGCTATAGCCTTTTTTGTCCCGGCAGCCACAAAGAAGTTGTAACTTATTAGAAACTTGCTTTTCTTGCCGCAAAAGTTCTTGGAGTAAAAATCCAAAGCACTTACCAATCAGTGCAGGCGCTGGGAAGAGTAGGCAAGAGACAGGGAGGGCGCGTTTGCTCACCGAAGCTGGGCCTGGCTGCTCTGAGCAGTGGCTGCTGCTGGCCAGCTCCAGCTCCTCTTATCTAGGGACCAGCTGCTGCTGTTGCCATGGGGATGCTCCGTTTCACAGGCGCCAGGGCAAGGGGGATGGAGAAGGATAGAGGACTCACCTCGCCATCACTGCTCTCCACTGCAGTGATTGTGCATTGCAAAATACAATATACAGAGTCGCGCTTTGAGCTCCCAGTGTGCATGCCAGAAAAATTCACATGAGCTGGCTACATCTTTGGATCTCCATGGCAAGCCTGTGCAATAGGTTCTTTTTCGGTCTGATTTTGCAAACATGAAAACTGAGGCACAGAGAGGATAAGAGACTTGCCCAAGAGGGGATTTTTGACCCAGCTAATTTTGACCTACAAATCTATTAGAATTTAATACAGAGTACTTTCACTCACCATTACTGCCTTTCAGGGTGCTACCACGGTGAGAAGTAACAGTATGAGTCGCTAACATTTACATAAGGCTACCTATGGGCCAGACAATCTTGTAGAGTCTCCTATCAACTCATCTAATCCCCATGCCAACCTTGTGAGATGGGCTACTGCCACGATCCCATTTTAGTGATGAGGAAGCTGGAGCCAGAGTTGCCCAATCACCTGCCACGTCTCACCACTAGCAAATAGTAAGTTAAGGCCAGGCTTTGAACTGGGTAATTGAATGCTAGAGACCATGCTTTTAACCACTTTCAAACATCACGTAGCAAAAGGATGCAGCCCTTGACGATATGGATTGGGTGTGGAGGCAGGAAATATGTGCTCCTTCAAAGGAACTAAACCACATGTTCCAATATTAAGAATAAGCAGGCACTCCCTAAACGACTTGGGCCAAAGTTGTCTCAGCAAGGGAGGGGTGTGGCATGCTGTCAGGTGGAGGGGAAGGGTCTATGTTTCGGGTTAGCTCACTGGAGGAGAGCTCACTGTGAGCTCAGTGTGCTGCTTGGAGGAGCAGCAGTTGGCAGTCTTCGGTCCAGGCATTCGGAGCAGAAGGTCAGGTAGAGCTCGGCACAGCCTGGAAGGGCTTGAGACCCCTGACAGCAGCCAAGAGACCACCCAGCGGTGCCCAGGGGGTGTGTTCTCACAGAAGAGCCATGGGCACTGCCCACATCGTCTCCTTTCTTTCCCGAGGTTGCAGGCAGTGCAGGTCCCAGGGAGCCCCTCACTGGCGTCAGCTACCTGCTAGTGACTGGTAACAGGTCTATTGATGCCTCCTTCCCACTTGCCAGCACCCCCAGTAACAGGGCTGAAACTAGAGTAAACTCGTCCTGAGGTTGACTCCTGGAGTTAGAATTTCTTCAGAGACCATGGTGAAAAATCATCAGGGAGTAGACTTCCTTGTCTGTTCCATTTGGGGACCTCCTGGAAAGAGATGGGGACTGCCGAGAAGTAACGGTCTGGCTAGGAAGGGAAGCCCCTGGGTGCTAAGGGGCGGTGCCTGGAACCCCGCTCCCTGTTCCAAACTGCCTGCTTCATCTTCTTAGCAACAGCCTTGCTGGCCGAGGAGCTAGGAGCATCTTCATTCCAAACTTGAGTGGAAAAGATATATTTTCTTCCTAAACCCTTAACTTTTAAAAAAAAAATTAAACTTTTTTGGAGAAAAATTTTAGATTCACATACAGTAGTAAGGAATAATTTATAGAGATTCCCTGTACTCTTTAAGCAGTTACCTCCAAAGGTAACATCTTGTAAAACTATTCCACATTATCAAAACCAGTATGTTGACATTGATATTGATACAGTCATATACTGAACACTCCAATCACCACAAGGCCCCCCTTCCTGTCCTCATATGGCCGCCCACACCTCCCTCCATCCTTACCTCCCTGTTCCCACCAACTTTTTAATTCCTGGCCACCACTGATCTGTCTGTTCTCCGTTTCTATAATTTTGCCATTTCAAAAACGTTATAAAAATGGAACCATACAGTATGTAACCTGTGGGTTTGCCTTTCTTTCACTCAACATCATTCCCTGGAGATCCACCCAGGTTACTGCATGCACCAATAACTCACTCTTTTTTATTGCTGAGTAGTATTCCACAGTAGGTACCCCAGTTTGTTTAACCATTCACCTGTTGAAAGGCATCTGTTTTGTTCCCAATGTTTGGTTATTATGAGTAAAGCTGCTATGAACATTTGTGTAGAGGCTTTTATGTGAACATAATTTGTAATTTCTCTGGGATAAATGCCCAGAAGTGCAATTGCAGACAATGGCATGTTTAATGTTGCAACACCACCGAAGTGACTGTACCATTTCCCATTCCCACCAGCAATGTATGAATAATGTAGTTTCTCTGTATCTTCACCAGCATTTTGTGTTGCCACTATTTTTTAAAAGTCATTCTCATGGGTAGGTACAGTCATAATATCACTGTGGTTTTAATTTGCATTCTGTGGATGACTAACGATGTTAAACATATTTTCACGTGCTTATTTGTCATCTGTGTATTTCCTTTGGCGAACTGTTACTTCACGTTTTTGCCCATTTTCTAATTGGATTGATTTTTCTCACTGTTGAGTTGTAAAAGTTCTTTAAAACTAAACACTAGATATTCCAGATATTAGTCTTGTATCAGAGGCATGGTTTGCAAATATATTCTTTCAGTTTGTTGTTTGTCTTTTCAACCTCTTATCAGAGGTTGAAAGCCTCACAAAACATTGATTTTTAAATTTTAGGAAGTCTAATTCATCATTAAATTAAGTTAAAAACCTATAGAGTTGAGATTTTTCTGAGGCTTCTTGGAGAAGCTTAACTGTGTTAGGATATTGTAGCCTGTGAACTTAAAAAAACTCCGTTTATATTTCGGCATATTATGGGGGTACAAATTTTAAGGTTTCAATAAATGCCCTTTCCCCCCCTCTCCCCACAAGTCTGAGTTTCTAGCATGACCATCCCCCAGATGGTGCACATCTCACTCATTATGTATGTATATACCCTCCCCCCCCTTAAAAAAACCCTTTTGTCACTTAATTTTTCACAGCTTGAAAGAAACATTTTCAAAGAAAGAATAGTATGAATTACTTGTTTCCCTTTTGGATAGACATGTCTACCTCTCCCAAGTTCAGCGTGCTGATTTTTCCGACGGATTTCTACACATAACGTGATTGATTATGCCCCTCCCCCCTTTAAGGCAGACGTAAATGGCAACTGAGATGGCAGATGGTAATGTAAGTCTATACCGTAGAGAGTTCTAAATGATAACCACATATGTACAGTGTTGAAGTCATAGCCCCTTGGCCTACAGCACTCCCCATGTAAGTACAAGGAGCCATTGTGTCCACGACATGATTTGTACATCCAAAAGCCCTCGGCTGTACGGCCGAATTGACTTCTGGCTTCATTCCTGATGGATGCCTAGTGGCAACTAGCTTTAAATGAATATGTTTTCATTTTAATCACAAATATCCCATCTTTATGAATAAGAATGATTATAGTGTTGAACATTGCCAGACAATTTATTTGTCAATAATCTATAAAATATCCACTGGAGAGATTTGCCTTTCATAGTCAATCTAGGGCAGTCTCTGTGTCAATGAATGATGGGGCTCCAGCTTCTCCATCTGGAGAGAGAGAGAGAGAGAGAGAGAGAGAGAGAGAGAGAATACACTGAATATTTGCAGGCTGGTTTTATCCCAGAAATCTTGCTGGATCTCTGATTTTCTCCAGCAGCCTGCCAGAGAGGAAAGTTAACTGTCTCAGATCAGTATCTTTTGGTAAATAAATGCCTATGCCTTTGTTCTGGGCAACTCTGAACACATTTTACCTCTTGATAATGGGATACTACTTAATCTATGAGAAAATCTGATGTCATGTACTGTCATCTCATAGAAATAAAAATATAGAATGCATTTTTAATCTTTCTGATAATTGTCGAATGCTTTTAAGTACCTACTAACATAAGATGTAAGGTGAATAGTTGTCTTTTCCTCTTTTATTTTAAGTGACACTTTTATCAAAATTGTACCTGCATGTGAAGATTAGCATGCAGTTATAAGAAATAGTACAGATATACATATTTCTCATGCTCAGTTTTCCCCAAAGGTAACACTTTGTAAAACTATAGCACAATACCACAATATCTAGACCAGGGTATTAATATTGGTACAATCCACCTATCTTCAGATTCTTCAGTTTTGTATGTGTGTGTGTGTGTGTGTGTGTGTGTGTGTGTTGAGTTCCATATAATTTTATCATCTGTGTGGGTTCACGTATCCAACACCACGGTAAAGGTTACTGTTCATTTCTATTTTTTACTTTAGTCATTCTGACAGGTGTAAAGTGATATCTCACAGAGTTCTTAATTTGCATTTCCTTGATGGCTAATGATGTCAAACATGTTTTCATGTACTCATTGGCCATCTATATCCTCTTCCGCAAAATGTCTCTTCATGTCATTTGCTTGTTTTCTATGCCATCTCATCCAGACCAGATGTCCCCTCTTTTCCATTCTTATATTTAAAAAAGGGTAAATTGTCAATGAAAATGGTCAGTATTTAACTTAGTACTTACTACATGCCAGACATTGTTCTAAGCACTTATTACCTAATTATTTGTTTAATCCTCACAAAACCCCTATGAGGTATGATCATCCCATTTATGAATGAAGACGGTGGGGCACAAAGAGATTAAGCACACAGCTAAGAAGTGGTAGAGACGAGATTCAATCCCAGACAGTCTAGCTCCAGCATCTGTGCTCTGAACTACTGACCAGATTCCAAATCTAAGGCTGCTTGAGAATGGGTGGCAATTCACGGAGACTCACTGTCAAAAAGACACAGAGAACATTTTGCTAAAAATTTAACTTGTTGTGATTATTATTGCTTCTACTTCCTTAGTGGATTCCCTCAGAACCCGCCAATGTGTGGGCTTCTCTGCAAGGCCCTGAAGCATTTACCATGAGCCAAAATAGAACAGTAGCCCATTGTAGGCCCCAAGAACTGAAAGGGAGGGCTTCTTTCACAAAGGGAGTTAGTTTATTCGATTATGGTTTCCCGAAAGTTGACTTGCTGCTGTTGTTCCTTGTTGTTTATTAGGGAGTTAACATGAATAAGAGCCGGTGCCCATCTTTTTAAGAGCTCATAATCTGATGGAAATGAAGGGAGACAGGTGCAGAGAAATCATAAAAAGGTGCACTGAGTGCTCAGGAAGAAATATGAGCCTAGTGCTGTGAGAGTACCAGAGCAAGAAGAACCTGTTTCTAAGGAGATGAGTTGGGGCAGTTGGAGAAAAGGTGGGATGGCTTTGAATGAAAGGCAGGAAAAGATAATCTAGGCTCAGAAATAATAGTGTATCCATTCATCCATCGAACTGAACTATGTGCTATTCTGTGGAGAAGTTTTAGCTACTACAGATTCAATGGTGAATAAAACACAGTGTCAATCTCAATAGCACAATGTCAAAGTCTTTTGAGTGGATGGTGGCAGGGGAGATGGCCAAGTACAGCCAAATTCTGAAAGCTGAAAGACTGTTTATAGTAGCTATTTACCTACCCTTCTCAAAAAGAACAAAGAGTTCCAATCCTTCTGCAGAGACAGTGTCATCTGGTTTCAAGAACCATCAAACTTTAAGTAAACCCTTGAATTTTTTCTGACATTTTGGCCTCAATGACAGCATCTGCCGAGAAACGTGGGCAAATCACGTTTAAAGGCCTTGGGCTGGTCCCCACTACCTGGGGTCAGCTGGCTGGCCTGACCATCTCTGAGGATGCACCACTCGCCTGTCGGGACCCGACACTTTAGCTTTCTGGTGCTTGATGGACATCTGATCTGTAATATGTCCCCATTTGCCATGCATATGCCACCCTTCGTCCCAACTCTATGTCTTGATTGTTATTCATTTCCTGCAGCTGATTCAGTGCTAAGCCTTGCCTACCCAGGTGCATTTCTGTCCAGTCTCCGGGGCCTGGGCCATACTGGTTTGTCTTATCCAATGGAGACCCAGAGCCATGAGGTCCTTGAGCACCATTCTGACCCAAAGGGCCACAGTCACTTTGACCCAGCTACCTTTTATTAAGTTCCCATTACCATCTCCTAATTATTCTGGTTAATCCTCATCCCAACCCCATGAGATGTGTGTTCTCACTTTATGTTACAGGTGTAAAACTTGATTTTCCGAGACCTAGGTCTCTTGCCAATGCCACACGGCTAGTAAGAGCAAGGGAGTGACTTGAACCCAGCTTCCTCTTCCCCAGAGGGAGTGTTCTTCCTTCCACCTCACTCTGTAGAGGGCCTGATGCCTTTGCCAGCTGGCTCTGCCGTGGTGGTCGCCCCTGCTTCATGCCCTTCTATTCTCCTGCATCAATGAAATGGGTAGATCTGACCCATCATTTGCTCGCTCATAAAAACCAAGCCGATTTTATTCTGTTTGAGTACCATGTTCTTAAAGCTGGACGTCTGGCTACTGTATAAATGGTGACCACCGCTCAGCAAGGGAGCCATGTGGCTTTCATTCTAACCCAAAGCTTTGCTTGAATATTACTTCCGTCAAGGCTTCTCTGAGGCTCATTTAAGTCAGTGTACTAAAGATGAGAAACATGCTAAAAATATGCCGACTAATGCAGCTCCAAGATATTAAGGGGCACCCGGACACTCTCGGGTCACTGTTTACCTCTCGCAGCACAAGGAAATGAATAGGCCTGCAGAGAAGAAATTCATTGCCCTCTTCCCTTGCTTGCTTCCTTCCAGCTAGGCTATTAGGATTTTTCAGATCTGAGAATTGCCCAGATTCCGAGGAAATCTCCACTAGAGAGGCAGCACAATAAAGGAACCGAGCCTAATCCCCACTGTGTCACCAGAGCCTGTCAAACATTACCTCAAGCGTTCATATAAGGCTGCCTTGCTGGAGGAAACTGGCGAGGGAATTGATGTCAGCTACCAGATGGTGATAACGGCAGACACGACGCGCTGTTTACGGGGGCTTCTGAACACAGAGGGAGCAAGCACATATATTTTCCCAAAGGGCACATAGCATTGTAAGGTATTTTGCAATGTAGTTTAGAGCTTCTGTTGCCGGGAGAAAAGTACTTACATACGAGGGGTTATCACGTTTGAGTTTTAGCTAAAAAATATTAATAAGTTCATTAACTCTCCATGAGCATAAGGAAAAGTGTTGACGAAGGCTTTTATGATATGGAAAAATCTTTTAAAGTTTTAGGACTTTGCCTCTTTGGTTTCAACTGCATGAAAAATGACACACAATTTAGGAATATGCGAAAGCAAATTTTAAACCCAGCATGTATTTAAAATAGCAGCTATAACTTCTGCACTTGATTTCAAGGAAATTACATGCCTCGTATTACTATACTCATAAAGCCCAGTGGGAAACTCTCTTGCCTTTTGCCAGTGAGAAGGTCAGCTACCCAGTTACTGGCAAGGGTCTCTGTGCAGAATTTTGGTTTTCTCCTCCCATCCGTCCAGGACACTCTGGCCTGGCAGTGACACTTCTGGAATACCTTTATAGGAGCAGCCCGAGGGCGCACTCTGGTTGGGAAAGGTTAGAGGATCTGCCTCCAAGCTATATTTACATAGTAAGCACATGGTTTTTACTGGATTATGCATGCATTTGGGTTTGGATTGGTGGTGCAGATCAAGTCAACTATACTTTATCTCTGCCAGTGATTCCAAAGGAATATTTCTTATATTCTTATCACAATACAAGAAATTATAACGATACCAATTGCTTTTGAGGTCAGTTTTGAACATCTACACCAAGAATCAAGGTTCACTTGATCTAATTCCATCTTAACTCTTCAACCTGGTCACCCACTACTTCCTAAACAATTTCCTCCCTGTTCTCCATACACTTTCTTTTCTCACACATATAATACTCTGGGAAAGAAAACAAGATTTGAAGTCGTAGAGAACTGGGCTTAAACCCTGTCCTTTCTATTTATATTCTGGGTGACCACAGACAATTTAATCTCTGAGACATCGTTTCTCAACTATAAAATGAGAATAATCATAGCTGTCTTGCAGAGTTGCAACAAGTATTAGTGAGATAATGCCACTGAAGTAGCTGATACTTGGCTCATGGTAGGCACATAATAGTTACTCATACTCTTCCTTTCCTTTGCCTCATCTGTTATTCCTCCGTTCCCATTGATGATAAAAATCAAGTTTAATTTTGTCAAATAAGAATCTCCTGTACCAACTTAGACAAAATCTGTATTTAGAGGTTCAGGATAGCCT
>VSMD01073329.1:0-110120 GCA_008750895.1 Mirza zaza
TTGAACGTGCAGGTCACCTGCAGATGCTACCGCTGCACCAGGTTACACAGGTGATTGAACGTGCAGGTCACCTGCAGATGCCACCGCTGCACCAGGTTACACAGGTGATTGAACGTGCAGGTCACCTGCAGATGCCACCGCTGCACCAGGTTACACAGGCAATTGAACGTGCAAGTCACCTGCAGATGCTACCGCTGCACCAGGTTACATAGTTGAACGTGCAGGTCACCTGCAGATCCCACCACTGCAACAGGTTAGATAGGCAACTGAACGTGCAGGTCACCTGCAGATTTCACCACTGCACCAGGTTACACTGGCGATTGAACGTGCAGGTCACCTGCAGATTTCACCACTGCACCAGGTTACACAGGCGATTGAACGTGCAGGTCACCTGTAGATCCCACCACTGCAACAGGTTAGATAGGCAACTGAACGTGCAGGTCACCTGCAGATTTCACCACTGCACCAGGTTACACAGGCGATTGAACGTGCAGGTCACCTGCAGATTTCACCACTGCACCAGGTTACACAGGCGATTGAACGTGCAGGTCACCTGCAGATTTCACCACTGCACCAGGTTACACAGGTGATTGAACGTTCAGGTCACCTGCAGATGCTACCACTGCACCAGGTTACACAGGAGATAGAACGTGCAGGTCACCTGCAGATTCTACCACTGCACCATGTTGTGCAGGGACTTACACATCCCTAGATGTTGGTAGCTGAGGGGGGTCTTAGAACCAGTCCCCAAGGGTACCAGTGGACGCCTGTCTATTCCCTGTGACATAAACCTGAATGAGAAGGGCTCACTGTCTCACACGAAAATTAATTTTGCTGAAGTAAAAGCAAGAATCGTATTAGGCATCGTTGTTCCAAACATTACACCTCAATTTGCATGAGTCCTCCACAACACGGTGTCATTTGGAAACCAAAGTAAGACTAAAACAACTCTTGTTCTGCCAAAATTAACTTGGGGGAAAAAAAATCACTGTTATAAAGATCGTAAGACCGTTTCTAAGCTCTCAAGTTTGCCCAAAGGGAAAAGAAAATAAAGTATAAAGGAAAGCTAGCACCAGCTCCCTGGAAGCATTAACATGCAAAATGATTCTCCTGTCCCGGACCCAACCCCGCCAAACTAAATGGCCGAGGACTCTCTTATGTCAACAGACTCAGCGTCCAATTAAAAAGTCATCAGCCAGCCATCCACGGTGCGGCAGATCCTCCCAGCATCAGGCTGGACCCGCACCCAGCCTGGGCCCGCCCGTCTGGGAGCCCTGGCGGCACAGAGAGGGCGAGAGGAGGGCGACCCTGTGCCCGGACAGCCCCTTTCTGTGCGTCCACTGATGGCATCCACGGCCGCTGATGTGGGTGTGTGGGCGGCTCCCGGCCCGCAGCCTAGCGGGCGAAGGGGCCTCTCCTTCAGGCAGAAGTGAGGGCAGAAAGGCCCCTGTCCCCTTGAGACACCTTCCTGCCAAGCCACACGTCTGGGCGTCCTGGAGCCTCCGGAAAGCTCCTTCCATCGAGGCCCTGGTGGGGTTGGCGCCATGGCAAACTGCCCGCGCGTGGGTGCAGCTGCTCTGCGCACCCAGACACGCTCCCCACGGCGTCCGGACCCTACCACGCCAGAAGCAATTTCCAAACACCCTCTCTGAGCCGAGCGGTGCGTTAAAACCACTCGGTGTGCGCTTCCGAATCGTCAGAACGCCGAGCACCTGTTCCTACTTAACGTCCATCTCACGGGTGAGGAAACTGAGGCTTGGAGAGGCCCCTGACTGCTGCCGCCTGCAGAGTGAGGGGCCAGCCCAGTCCAGTGGCTTCCCCGGCCCGCCCAGGTCCCTCCTCCCCAAGGCTGCACGCGGCGTTTGCTTTAAACACACTCTTAAGTTTCCTAAATGCAAATCGCTGGACTGGAAGATTCTAAACTCAGCTGGTTCTCATTTCACATCCCAGGTCTAGAAGAAGATCCGGTCGCAAGGAACCAACGCGATGGGACTGTTCTCCGATCCGGAAACCCTTGAAAGTCGGGGCTGGGCCCCCCCTCTGATGGATTAAGTGATGGGGAGAGAGAGCAGCGGCCACCCTGGGTGGGGTCCAGGGGCTGCTCCAAAGGGAGCCCCCTGGTGTGAGACTGGAAGGGGCCCCCATGTCCGTCAAAGCCCCCCCACCCCGTGCACCCTTGGATAAATGGCGCTGGGACCATAAATAATACGCACGGGGTCTTCCTGCAGCTGCAGTGCTGGGAAAGATGTGTCTAGTCTTGTCTCCAGGAAAATACGGGAGAAAGTTCCGGGAGCACCACGCTAAGTACAGAGCGGATGAGAGCATCATCTCTGGATGGACGGGCTCCCCTCGCCCGGGATCCCACAGCACACTGCTCCGCCCACGTTGGTTCTCAGATTATCTCTAAAATAGCATTTTTCAGAAGGAGCAAAGTAAAGAACTTCAAATTTAAAGCAATCGCCTATGTCCTTTTAAAGATGCAAATGTTTTCCCCTGTAGTGGGCAGTTCAGAAGTGTGACACCCATCTGTGTCCCGGCGATGTGTAGGCTGTAGGTCAAGGTCACGGAATCAGGAGGAAATACATCTAATAGGGAGGGGCAGGCAGGGACAGAGGAAGAGTTTGCTATGAACAATCGTCGTTCCTAGAGAAAGACAGAAAGACTGTCACTTGGCAGGGACTTTGAACATCTGTTCCATTGGAAGTATCTGCCACGTGGATAAAAACGGTCATCATGAGAAGTTTATCCTGCCTCCCCAGTGCGTGTTTGGGACTGCACTGACCAAGACCTCTGTGGGAAATGGACTTTTGAACTGATCGATCGATCGATTGATGCAATTACAAAGACATTGCAGACTGGGGGGCTGGGTATGGGGAAAGGGGAGATGTTGGTCCAAGTTGGTCCAAGGGTACAAAGTGTCAGGTAGGAGGAGTGAGATTTAGTGACCTACTGCACAGCAGGGCACCTAGAGCTAGTAGCAATGTATTGTGTGTATTTGGGAAATGCTAACAGTAGACTTTAAATGTTCTAACCACAAGAAAAAGGCCAGTAGATGAGGAGATGGATATGTCAATTAACTTGATCCATTCACCCCACTATATACATATATCATACATCACATTGTACCTCGTAAATATATGCAACTGTTATGTATCAATTGAAAATAACTTTTAAAAATTTAAAAGGGGATTGTGAATAGAAAAAAACAAAGAAGGAGGTAAGATAAGGGTGGAGGGAGAGGAGGAAGAAGAGAAGAAAAATAACTAGCAGGATAATCATCACATCCTTCTAAAAATTAAATTTTTTGAGGGTGACACAGAGTCAACACCTGATGTGTCCCTGTTTGCTTGCTTGAGTAATTGACCTTCATAAACACATGCATGATTATAAACACTCACACCCAGAAAGACTCACATGAGAAATTTATTTTGCTTATAAAAGCATTTGTTGGGCATAAATCACTATGACAAATGTGTCAAAAGAGATTTGGTTCTAATTTTCTTCATCATAATTTATCATGAAACAATGAAAGAATGTGTTGCACAACAAATTCATTTGTTCATTCAACAAACATGTGTGCATGCCCGGCGTGAGCCCTGGGTGGGGGTGGGGCAGTGGTGGCCAGGTGGCAAAGCCCCCAGGGGGCCTGACGGTCTCCCTGGAAGGTGTTTTATTAGCCATAAAGGCAGCTTTTATAATTCTGTAGAGAACATTAGATTTTAGTCAAAGTTCTATCTTGTTTCCCCGAAAATAAGACCTACCCATAAAATAAGCCCTAGCAGGACGTCTAAGCATTTGCGCAATAGAAGCCCTGCCCCGAAAATAAGATCTGGTGATGGGCGTGGCTACACAGCATGTCTGCACAACCCATGCATTTCGTCGAGGAGCGGGAAAGAAGAGGAGCAGCCCTTCTCATCTGCCCCGTGAGAGCTCTAGGGCTCGACAGGAGAGATTGGGGCCAGTGGTTCTAAAGGAAATAGAGTCGCAAGACATTCAGGATGGAATTTGGGGTTTGGAGAGTGATGATGATGTTCCAGAAGAAGACGACTTAACTATATTTGAATAAATGTAGACTGTTATACCATTCTTAAAAAAAATAACACATTCCCTGAAAATAAGCCCTAGGGTGTCTTCTTGAGGAAAAATAAATATAAGACCCTGTCTTATTTTCAGGGAAACATGATATGCACGTCTTTGTGCGTCCCTTGAATTTTCCTAAGATCCTGGACGTGGAGGACTCCGGGCTTGCTGTGGAGGATGGGCGTGGCCGGCGTGTGGGCCACAGTCACAGGCTGAGCTGGGGACAGAGGCACACCGCAGGGCTCCTCAGCCCTGCACAGGCAGGACAAGGCCGGGGACCAGGCGCTCAGGGCACGGCCTGTCCCAGGGGCCAGCCCTGCGTGGCCCCGAGAGTGAGTGTCTCCCCAAAGCCTCCTGCCCAGCACCAGCATCCTACCCTCTGCCCCAGACCCCCAGGGAGCCGGCTGCTCGGGATTCAGTCTGTTACTGATCAGCTGCGGAGACCTCCTGCAGGACAGACCTGCTTCTTCACACCTGCTGTGCCTCGGTGGGCACCCAGCTAGAAGGGACGACGGTCGCTCTGTGACGACACAGCAGAAGCTCCAGGAGGAAGAGATCCAAAGGGTGTCGAGGGCTGGGTGGGCTTGGGGGGGACACTGGGGGTGCAGAGAAGAGAGGGGGCTCCTGGCCCCTCAGGAGCGAGCAGCCTATTCTCAAGATAGGACTCGGAGGGACAAAGACAGATCAAGCAGCTGATGGCGGTCTCCACGCCGGCCCCTGGACAAGGAGGTCTTTCCTCCCACTTGAGTGTGGCCTGGTTGCTGCCACAAACCAAAAAGATCCACACTGAAGCTCAAAGAGACACGCAGGACCCCATGTGGCTGCTGCCTGACTGTGACGAGCCTCACAGCGAGCATCTTTTCCTCTCGAAACAGCAGTATGTTCATCTACCGCAGATTCAGGAGGGAGGGAGCAGAGAGAGCTGAAGCACCAGACCCGCCCGGCGAGCCCATCCCAGGGCCAGCTGCCAGGCTTAGGGCCTTTGGTGCCTGCAGGACCCAAGGGTGGCCGCTGCACAGGGGGGGACGGAGCAGAGCGGGGCGGACATGCCCAGGGAGCCACGGTGTGCTCCACGCTGGACACAGGCAGCAAGATGCCCCCGCCGGGCTCCAGCGGCTCCACCCGCGTCTGCCCCCATGGCCTGCGTGGCTCCGGGCGGCCCACACAGCTCCGTCACCCCCAACCTCCTCCACTCTCCCTCAAGCCCAAAATCGGAACACAGATGCCCAGAGAGGCGTGCGGTCCCGTCCCGACTCAAGAAGGAGGATGTGTTCATAAATCGTGTTCTCCAGTTCCCTTTCTTGTTCTCCATACACACTTGAGCATACCGAGCTCTTCCTCTTGCCTTGTAAGGACAGAGACACATGAATGGTGGCCGCTGGGCTGGGGAGCGAACGGGTGGCAGTGGCAGGGCCAGGCTAAGTCTCGCAAGGAAGTCTGGCAGCGCAGCGTGAGGGAGGGGCCGGTGACCGACAGCAGACGGTAGCTCAGACCCCAGATCCCGCCTGGTGCCCACCGGCTGCCCGACTGGAGATATCCTCCGGTTCTCTGAGCGTCCATCCTCTCTCCCAAAACCGGAGGTCTCGGTCACTGCCGTTCAGTTTGCTCCCTGGCTGACATAAGTTGAAACGTGAGAATCCTAAGGCAGTTCGAATGTAGAAACGGTGCTTTTATTTAACAGTCAGTGCTCTGGCCTCCTGGCTCCCGTCCCGCTGCCGCGAGAAGGGACGAAGCTTCCCCGTCAGGAATCCCTAATCTCAGGTCTTGTCCATGGACTACCCAGAGAGCCTGGACACTCATCGACCTGTTGGCGATGAGTTTTTGCCCCTCCGCCTCTAGCTTCAGGGTAGTGACATCCTGCCCTCCTAGTGTTGAGAGAACTAAATGAGATAATATACGTAAACAGCTTAGCCCAGGCCCCTGTAAACAGTCGGCACTTAATAATTGGGTGCTGTTGGCTCCTTTCTTCCCTCACAGGGAAATTCCACTAAAATTGAGCAAGTTGTAAGTTCTCTGTCCAAAACAAGTTGAGAATGTGAAACAAACTATCAAACCGTAACACTGGGATATACTACACAGACAAGATAGAAAATTCCGGCTAGAGACACTTTGAGTAAGGCTGGCTAGCCCACCACACACGGCTCTGTGAGGGTGCTCCCCGGGGTGAAGCTCACGTTTTCTGCTGTTTTTGAAGACTGTCGATAATCTTGAGCGAGATTTCTTTCTTTTTTGCTGTAATAGGTTGGTTCACAAGTTTTAAGCTGAGACAAGATGGACACGTAAATGCTTCGCCAAGGCCATTACAAGGGTTATTTATAATAATGTGACTTTCCTAATAATTCTAACATTACATCAATTACACATTCATCAGCTTAATAGAAAGCACATTTCAACTTCAAATTAGCACAAGAGGAAAAAGAACAGTCGAGGAAGAAGACGTGAATCGATCTCGGTTAAATTTCACTGAGAATTTCCTTTCACTCTGACCCCATCTGGAGCGAACCACACCCAGCAGGATTAATCTGTATCAAATGCTAATTTTTTTGATTAAAATTGTGCTTCCTGAAGATATTTTGCTATTTGAAAGTAAGTAGCAGCAGACCAACAGGACCGAGAAAGGAATAACCCAGCTTTAATCCTGCCCTGACTGGCAGCCACCAAAAGGCCTGAATAATTTAACAAAAGGCTAAACTTCTAACAGCGGAGGACCGGCTTGGCAGAGGGGGCTGCAGACAGCTGGGAAGCCGCCGAGTGGCGCAGGACCCCGCTCTACCTGCTCCCGGGCCCGCCCCTCCCTCTGCCGAACCCTCTTCTGTCGGGAAGCAACAAGCCAACCACAAGCAAGATGCCGTGGTTTCACAGCATCTCCCATTAGGCGTTTGTTTTAGAATTTAACACATTAAAGTTGAGAGAAAGGACGCCACGTAGTCCCTGGCTTCCCTGTCACCTGTCACCTGGGGAACGTAGGCAGCCTGTCCCGGCGGGAAGCCGGCACGGCCCTGGCTTCGCTGGGCGGTGGTGGGCTGGCCGCACGCGGGGTAGACCGGGAGAGCCGCCGCCGTCTACGCTCCCGAAATCCACTCGTGTGTTCACGCCGTGACAACCGTGTTTGCTCCGGGCTGTCCACGTGGAGACACTGGGCTGAGCCCGGCGAGGAGCAGAGCCAAGAGGCAGAGAAGGGCGACGCCGCTGTCCACCCTCCCTTCCTCTGGGCCTGCAGCCGCCCGCCCCGGCTTCTCAGTGACCGGAACCGAAACTGCCCTGCCAAGGCTTAGGCCGGCCTGAGTCGGTGTCCTCTGGGGGTGGCGGGCGGAGTCCTGGGGGCACACACAGTAAAGGTCTATCTCTCCCAGTGTCCACCTGGCCACAGGGATGCCCAGCCCCCAGACCAATGTCCTTCCTCCAGCGTCTCCTCGGCAAACACCTGCTTCTCCTCAGGGACTCACGTCTCAGCCGCTTCCCTCTGCTCCCCCTGCAAGGTGTGTCCCTCCGGTCCGTGCCCTCCTGCCATGCCGAGTTGTGTCACCCCACACACTGGGTTGAACCACCTGCTTGTAAGAGTCCCTGCCACAGCCCCTGGCTCCTCGGGACACAGCCCAGAAGGCGGATCCATGCCAGGTCCCCTGGGATTCCCCGGTGTTCACACAGGAGGGGCCACCTGGGCAGGTAAACCAGGGAGCCAGCCATTGAGCCGCAGCCCCGGGTGCAGTTTGTCCCCACATCCCAAATCTGCACCGGGTCCTCCTATAGGAACCTGTTGAGAACACCCAGAATGTTCCCAGCGGGGTGGGCAGCAAAAGTGTTACCGTAGATAAAAATTTTAAATTGCACTACGACTTTGTAAATATGTGATCTCCATAGCAACATAGGTCGTGGGGGGGGGTAAAGTCACATCAGTAAGTAAAAATTTGAAAAGACGGAGGTGAGAAATAAAGTGTGGTCTGGTCCCACCACATAAAAGCGTTTGTGCGAGATTTACAGACACAAATATCCCTGGAGGATACGCACAGCCTGGCAGCATCCCTAGACTGTTGGCAAGGAAACGGTAGCTAGGCCACGGGAGGGGAAGGGAAAATGTTTTCTATATATCCTTTTATTTATGTTTTTAAGTTTTGAACCATAACGTTGTATTCAAAACTTCAATTTAATGCTTTGGAGATAGCAGATTGTTTAATGCGAAATGAAACACAGTTGTACCTGTTTGTGAGCAGAAGCTCAGTAAATAACAAGCGACCACTTTCTCAATCACTATTTCCCAACCGTTTTGCCAGTCTTATTCAGGCAACTTTCCAACCACAGGAGCCCCCTTCGGTGGGCAGGCCCAGGAAGCGGAGCAATAAAGGAATCGTATAGCTAGTAATGGTTCATAGTGTGATATGCTTAAGTTGCTTCCCTACAAATGTAATGAGATTATGTCTCACAATGAAAACTGGCCCATGCAAACAAAGTTGCATCTGCAGAACTCAAGGAAAGCTGTCTTCAGATGCTGTGATCCAAAGGCCCTAGAATGAGTCTTCCTTGTTCCTTGACAGGCACTTTCTTCCCACCAGGAGGGTCCCACAGATACTCCCAAACACCCGTGTCTTTTCCATGACAAGATGTTTTTAATTTTTCATTCTGGTTTCAATTGCAATTAAAAATATGTATGAACCTATCTTCTATCCGCTGTTTTGTGGATAAATTGTCCTTGAGCATGGCCCAGTGATAAGAAAAAGATAGAACTGGACTTATTAGCAAGTGATTCTTCTCCAGCAAACAGGAGACATTTGGCCCCGAGGTGAGTGAAGAGATGTTTCTCTGCAGTTCAGTGGAGGAGAAGGAGAGGGAGGGTTTTGCCATCGCATAACGCATTGTGTGTTCAACACAGAGAAATGGAGCCCTAGGAGTCAGAATGGTGTTCACACCGAACAGCAACTCAGTTCCCTCCAATCGATCTTACTAATTTAAATATTATTGGTAGTAAGGATATATTTGCATCTAATTTTCAAACTTTATTGACGTAAAGGCAAGCAGGAGGTTTGTTTGTATACATCTTCAAGGAACAAAAATTAAATTCATTTATGTCCACAGCGGGGACTGTTCAGAAAACGCATCCCCTACGCAGAGGGCCCAGGTACGGCTCCCGCCCAGCAAGCATGCTCTGTGGAAGGTCTCCATAAACCTAGAAAGCAAGGGCTCCTCTGTGAGGCACTAAGGACTCCTTCGAGCAGAAAGCAGGGTAGAGTCACCTGGAAGGAGGTGGTCTCGATTGCACTGGGGCTGAAGTGAGAATTTACGCATTTCCTTGAGGATATGTGGGCAAGGCCCCTTCCTTCTCTACGCACCTGTTCACACCAGGATGTGGGTACCAGAGAATATTTCTGCTTGGCTGGTCTGCAGCACAGTTCATATTCCTTCGTGCTGTCATACAATAATAACGACCATTTTCTTCCTTCCCCAACAAGTCCGTGTAGAAGAATGGTGTGAGAATATCGCCCTTGGCCTCAGGTAACAGACACCCCTACCAAGAGCGGGTTCTGTCCAGACAGGAAGCCTTTGCTTTCCTTTGTAGAAGATCTCTGTGGGTGGGTGGCTTGGGGGCTTGAGGGTGCCCGGGGCGGCCCCGCTCCAATCTCCTGGTCTCTGCTCCGCAGTGCTCACTGTGCCTCCTTGTCTCAAGACGGAGGTGGGGACCCCAAGGTGAGCGTCTACCCTGTAGGTGGGGCCAGGCTGGCTTTCAGGGCCGTTATGGTGAGACTGTCTGTGCAGGTTCCCTTTGTTTCCCAGAAAAGGAGTTCTCCAGCCGAACATTCCTCTTCACCCCAACTAAACCTTGACCGCGTGTCCACAGTCAGGCCAACGCCTGGTCTAAGAGGAGCAGGTGACCAGAACCCATGGCGTGTCCAGGCCCAGTGTGGCCCTTACCTTGGCACTGTTGTCCCCGACCTCCCCGAGGCCACAGGAGCTGGGCCAGGGACCTCAGCCCCTCCCCACGCGGGAAGGAAGGCCGGGAGGAGGTGCCCTTCTGCCACGACTGAGCCTGCATTCCAATTTTTAAAAACGCAGTCATGTGGGCTGATAACTGTAAGAAACCTCAGCATTGGAGGAAAGTCTGAAATTTATGAAAACAAACTAAAGGTTTATAAAAATGTGCTCAGAATATCAGCCCATTACATGTAATAACAAAAATACTCATTTGGTATATCCAATATTGTTTGGACAAGATTCAATTCTATTTTTAGGAGATTCCAATTTCCTTTCCCATAAACTCTGTGAAATACAGTATGTGGCATATTTACGGTGACCCTGTTGAGGAGCGTTACACTTTTGGACCCTTTAATAAGTCCAAATGAGATGGTCTCCCCTCACCTCGCTGAGCAAATAAATAGCCAGCGAGGCGGTCACCCGGGCCCCTTCCCTCCCACGCTTAACGGTCTCGGGGCTTCCCGTTCTCGCGACAAAAGCTCTCTGCAGACCCTTCTAGGCTATGAAGACAATATTTAGGGCCATCTGGCGATTCCATTCAATTTATTTCATTGACAAGACTTATAAATAAGAAGGCGTAATTTCCAGAAGCAATCATGAAATTTGCCATGCAAACTGCGAGCCGGGGCCCCCTCTGCCCCTTCCGCCTCCCAGTGTCCACGTGGGGCCTGGCCGCGTCACCATCATTTCACAGCGCCCTGCATTTCCCGAGCACTCTGCAAAATTAACCAATTTATTCTCCGGGAGCGGAAGGTCATTTCGGCAAGGAAGTGAAACGAAGTGGCGGGGGCTGTCTCTGGGCTCAGGAAGCTGACCCCGGACGTGCCCTTTCCGCCGGGGGGCACTTACTGGCTCCCCGGGGCTCCTCGGGTGTCTGCTTTCGCAGGCGGCAAGCCCTGGCGGAGCTGCTTGCCACGTACTCTGCAAGGAGCGGCCCGCGGTGGCCTCCCGACCTGGAGCAGCGGCAAAGCCGGCACCCCAGTCCCCGGGAGCCCACCCCCAACGGAAGCGCAGGCACTCAAACGGCCGGTGGCCACCACTGTCCCCACTTGCCCAGCCCAGCGATGCCTGTCACGGGCGCCGGGTTTTCCTAAATGAGCCCCCCACGTAGAGAGTCGCACAGGTGACACCCCTGCATTGATTGGCACAGACCCACCCCGGGGACCCGCCCTCACTCAAGACATGTCATGAATCCCTTCTTCAGAATTTCTTGCAGGGACTGTGAACACGAGAATCGTACTTTGGCGGCGACTTGTAGGTTTTAGAGAAGGTGCTGAAGACCAGGGCTGAGATACTAGAGCAATGGCAGCGCCACTTTGCACGGCAATGGCTTGCCCGTCCCCACAGCGGGTGCCGCTCTGCAATGAAAAGGAAGGAAACGTTGATACCGGCAACAACCTGGATGCGTCTCCAAGGATTTATGCGGGGTTAAAAAAGGCCAGACTAAAAGGCGGCGTCCTGCATGATCCCATGGATGTCATAGTCTTGAAGTGGCCACATTCTAAAAATAAGGAACCGATGAGTGGTTTCCAGGGATTAAGGAGGGTGGGGCTGGGGGGAAGCGGGCGTGGCCACAGCAGGGCAGGGAACCTGATGAAATTCCTGCGGTGCTGGAATGCCCGGCCTCTTAGTTGTGGTGGCGGACACGTGACTCCACAGGGGTGATAAAACTGCGCACAGCTAAACGCACACACAAGCGGACAGGAAACGGGGAACTCTGAGCACGGCTCGTGGACCACGGTGATGCCAGAGTCTGGTGGTGACGTTCCGCCGGCCGTTGCAAGACAACGTCACCGACGGTTGCTGGGCATTCCGGGTCTCCGCGTTGTTTCACGCAAGCACGTGTAAATCCGCAACTATCTCCAAATAAAGCGAAAAGCTCAATTTAAATACAAGTGTGTTGCTCCCCAGGGCGTTGCCCGCACACTGGGCAGCATAGGCTCCACTCCCTTGATGTGCACGGTTGTCCTCCCAGGGGACAGCCCAGCCCACTTCCACCCCGGGGGGTCTTGGCACCTGCTTCTGCCTGGAAAGCTTGTCCCCCCCCCCCCCCCCCCCGGCATCTGCAAACTGCGGCAGATCCGGCTTTGGGTGGTAGAAGACCCTAGGAAGGCGGGACAGTGGAGGGAGGTGGGAATTATTAAGGGAAGGGACACAAAATTGCCAATGGGAAGTTAGGCATATAAGTAAATACGTATTTATGATAAGTATGTGAAATAAATTGCAAACTTTTAAATTTTAATGACGATCACATGTGCCGAAAATGCAAGCTGATGACACATTTTGTGAGTCTACCAGCAGACACATTTCCACAGCACTGCCCTTCTACGGTCTTATTGCTTCTTCTGATGACCAAGCTTTGCCAATGTCAGGTTTCCACAGAGAGGGAGACTGATGATGTAGCATGGGGGACCGAGATCTCCTGTCTTTGATGTTTGGAACCATAACTGTGGACCCTCACACACAGCTGTCCTCGCTTTTTTTAGGAATAAAATAGGTCTGTTTTGTACACATGGATAAATTCTGGTAAATTTTATTTTGGTGCATGCCCATTTAAAGAGAGAAAGAAAGAGAGAGATGGGGGAGGAGGAGGAGGGAGAGGGGGAGGGGGAGGAGGAGGAGGAGCAGGAGATAACTTGCGTTTACAGTGGACCGTGGCCATAGTGGAGAATATTCCTGGGCGAGAGCTCCTGTTCTGACCACTTACAATTGTGCAAACTTTCAGCAGTGAGACAGAGCGTTCTGAAGATCAGATGCACAGCGTGGCAACCACAGTCAGCAACTCTTTTTTTTTTTTTTTTTTTTTTGAGACAGAGTCTCGCTTTGTTGCCCAGGCTAGAGTGAGTGCCGTGGCGTCAGCCTAGCTCACAGCAACCTCAAACTCCTGGGCTCAAGCGATCCTGCTGCCTCAGCCTCCCAAGTAGCTGGAACTACAGACATGCACCACCATGCCCGGCTAATTTTTTTTTTTCTATATGTATTAGTTGGCCAATTAATTTCTTTCTATTTATAGTAGAGACGGGGTCTCGCTCTTGCTCAGGCTGGTTTCGAACTCCTGACCTCGAGCAATCCGCCCGCCTCGGCCTCCCAGAGAGCTAGGATTACAGGCATGAGACACCGCGCCTGCCCAGTCAGCAACTCTTTCTGTATGGTGTAACCGAAATGTGCTCGGAGCAGACCTTAAATGTCCTCACCACACACATGTGCATGTGCACACACACACACACACACACATGCACACACACATGGTAAGGAGGGGAGGTGTTGGGCGTGTTAACTCGACTCAGGTAATCATTTCATAACATGTATATATATACAAATAACCATGTTGTGCACCTGACATTTATACAGTTTTTTTGTCAACTACCTTTCAATAAAACTGAGGAAGGCCTTAAGAAATAATAAAACTAAATTGAGAAAATATTTTAAAAAGTGAATGATCACAGTGAATTCACCGAGAAACCAATATAACCGTGATTTAACTGATAGCGTATCTGCAAAGAAACGAAGAACTGATTTAAGCCACCTTTGAACCGGGTCCGTTTCTCTGCACCCCTGCCACACGCAGCCTGATGCCCTTGTCACAGCGAGCGCAGAGGGACAAGGACCTGCCCGGCAAGGACCGACCGGCAGCTGTAAGGACTGAACCGGGCCGCGGGGAGGGCGAGCGCCGTCTGGTGTGTTGGGGGCGTTGCGTTTCCTCCTCAGGACGTTCCTCCTTGGGACACGATCAGTCTGGCAGACCACACTGACCAAATTGGGTAGGACGTGGGGCTTTGCCTCAGGAAAACTGTGTCGCCTGAAAACCCAGTTGGCGCCCGTTTGCGGGGCCTGACTCGTCCTGCGCACGGCGTCCCCGCCTGCAGCCCCGGCCGGGGAGCCGCAGAGAAAGGCGGAAGCAGCTCCCGGCTGCGCCCGGCCAGCGCTGCTCACTCGGCGACGACTGTGCGGTGGCCGAGTGTCCTGGGAATGCTGCCGTTTCATCCCGACAGAAGCACTCGAGTGGCACCCGCTGGGCACGGTAATGGACTTACTTCCCGGGCTCTGGATCCTGACGCAGCTTTCCCTATCTGCCATCAGATGCAGAGCGTGAAAACGCACTCACTCGGGCGTCTCCGCCAGGCAGGTGTTGAGTAGCTTTCCAGTGTCTCCAGTGTCCTTCTCCTATCTAGGGATGGAGCGGCACCGTCTCGTGCGCTGGGCTGGATGACAGGAGAGCGGATCGCTGTCACGCCGGAGTCCTGACCGGCCTCTAACGGGGAGTGAGGTGCCAGGCGGGTGGCCACAGGATCTCCCGTATTTTCATAATTACAGGCACTATTTCACCGAGGGTTGTGGTAGTGTCTCTTCAGAGGTGTAATGCAACCGAAAACGTAATCCTCAGACTCCCGCACACCTGGGTGCAGGTTCAGTCCCGCAGTCTGCTCAGCTTTACCTGGGGTTCAGTGAGAGGTGCGAGGGCTCCCAGCTCCCCTTCTCACTGTCTCCCTGCCTCTCGGAGCTGCGTGAGGTTAACCCAGGTGACAGTGAAGTGACGAGCAGGTGCATCGGCGTTTGACAACCTTGGCACCTGTCCTTCCCCTCCCTCAGCCCATCCCTCCTACAAGTCACCTGGCTGCACCTCAGAGCACAGCAAACAGGGTAAGGTAGATGGGACAGGAGTGATAATAACGAAATTATAAATCGGAAAGCCAAAACATAACTCGTAAGACAGCTTCTAAGTCCATAAATGAATCTCTCACACTGTCCAGGATCCTCAAGTAAATCCCCCCGCTCCTTCCAACTTAGTCTTTTTTATCAAATGTTTTTCCACTCTAAATTCGAGTCAATGAAATCGACTGAACTAACTGGGACGTTTTCTTACAGTGCAAACTGAGTCGCTTTGGAAAGCTGCGTTTTAGGTATTTTTGTTATAAATCAGCGTGGCAGGTCTACCGATAGGACGTGAAACACGGACACCTCATCCTAACTCTCAGGAGGTGAGAAATTTTGGTCTGTGGCATCGTCTAAACCTGGGCCAACAGTGACAAAGCCCTTCTTGTCCCGCCCGCCCCCATCACGGCTGGTGGCAGGTACCCAGCTGCGCCGTGTTGGGGTTTCCACAAGGGGACGGGTTCTGACGCCCCATTCCCGCTTTTCCTGCCCATATTCTGCCCCAGCCCTCCACCTCCCAGTCGTCACCACTGACCTGCACTGCCACTGGGGAGGACAAAAACGCAGCAGACCCAGGCTAGAAACGCTCACTCTAAGAACTTACGTTTCAGGAAACTTTAAATTAAGGTGAAAGTAGTTGAAAATCAAGGTCTGAGATTGCTCAGAATGCCTGACACTGATAAAGAAATATGGGGCTGGGAGTTTCAGATTGAGACATTAACTTGTTTTGTCACTCCGGGGAATTCTCTTGCGCGCCAATCAATGAGTTCTTCCGATGCTTCCACATCCTCCCTAATGGAGTCATTGCAGGGGTGAACATTCCCCAAATGAAATAGTGGGAAAATAGCGCTGACTATTCCGTCAAGCACGATAATAAAAAAGCTCGAAAGGGAACATATGGGATAATAATATTAGCCACGGAAGGTAATGCTCCTGCCTTTTCAAGGACGTTTGCAATATTAAGACGCTGAATTCTATCGCCACAGACCCTGGCACGGGAGCTGCAGTGTGTGTGTGAAGCAAAATGACGCCTGTAAGGAACACTTGCCCTATTAGATAGTTTGCTCGCTTTAAAAAAAAAAATAACAATTGCAGACACAATTTAAACTCTAAGGCTCTTAAGGAGCAAGATGCGAGTCAAAGCAGGTGCACGTATACATTGCTTTGAGACCTGTCTCCAAGCCCAATGATGGGGGAATGGCGCTCTGTAGCCCCACGTTTACGGGCGAGTCTGGAACACAGCACAGGGACACAGACCCGGGAGGGAGCTCAGCTGCCTTGTCGCAGGGTGCTGCAGTGGGGTTGAGACGGGAGGGACGGCCCGGCACGCAGTCTGCTCAGCACTGTACGGCAGAGTAGGGACCACGGAACTATGTCCCTGCCACTTCCTGGCTGCCCGACTTGGGGCAGGCTCCTCGGCCCCATGCTCTCCACATCTCAGCTCTGAGACAGGTTCGAACCACCCGCAAAGCTGCTGTACATAGTCAACTACGTCTGTGCACCACGGACTGCACAGAACGCCTGGAACTTGGGGCTCACTGGGAGGTGTCCCCTGAAGTAGTTAGCCAGGGACACCACGCCCTTCCCACCAAGTGTGGTCCTGGGAGCCCCCCCCCCCCCCCGCCAGCTCCCAGCGCCTCTGCTGAAGCCCAGGTGCTGTGGGCACCGTCCTGCAGGTCACTGTTGCTCTCAAGGCTGTCCTGAGACACAGGGGACCCGAGAGAACTGAGGGAACAGAGAACCCGCTAGTGTCAGTAGCATGTCAGCAACCGGGGCCTACTTGCTTCTGTTTCCATTTCATGCCCTCAGCCTGGGCAAGGGCAGCATTGTCCTGCAAGTGGCTCCTCTTAGAAGTAAGACCACATAGAATTCAGAGTGCAAGTGAGTGTTTGGGGGGTCGAGTTCACCATGAGCAGCCCGGGCCCCAAGAATGCAAACCACAGCAGGCTCCCGTGGGCCCCAGTGATGGATATTTAGGGGTGACCCCCATGGCCAGCACACTGATCCTAGAACAAGACCATGGTTCCTCCCAAGGAAACAGTGGAGAAAACCGTGTGGTGGGTTGCGTCAGCCAGACATGGAGAACAACCCCCAACCCATCGGGCAGGCACCCTGCCCTCGGCCAGGAAGGGGGGGGGACATTGTTAACAAGCCGAGCTGTGAAAAGCACAAAGTTTCCGTGTACACAGAGGGGGAGAATCTAGTGGAAAGTTCAACCATTCCAAAAATTAAGCTCATAAAATAGTTTTGAGCAAATGACTCTGCTTTTAACAGTTATTTACTGGTTTTTATAGCCCAATGTTAACCAAAGTCATAAAAATATAATGACTTAGACTATGCAGAAGTAGCAGCGCTTTTCAAATTTCATTCCCAGAATAGCAATGCATGGTTTTAATGTTTAGTTGGGATTATCTGAATGTCCCCAAAAATGTGTTACGAATTGTTGTAGAAATTAGAATGACTCCAACAGAAAAATAGAAGACATTTCGTCTCCCTCCTTCCCACTCTGAACCCCACTCCACCGCCCACGGCCGGGGCCCCTCGGGCTGGCAGGCTAACGAGCCTGACGCCCAGGGAGTCCCATCGGCCAAGAGCAAACGTTTAATTTCTCATTCCCAGAGTAGCCTGGCATTGGAAGCAGCCGTTTCTGTGATAGATCTTTCCAATAGGGAAGTTTTCTGTGCCTCGCGCTTCCTGGCGCAGTTGACTCGACACCGCTAGGAGTGGCAGGAGATGAGGCTGTCCATCAGCCGGGTCAGCATCGGCGCCTGAAAGGCAGAAAATGCCCCTGAGGACCTGACACCTGCACCTCACCTGGTGCTGGAGGCAGGAAGTGACGTCACTGCACGTACCTGCAGGGCCACGAGGCCAGGTAAAGGTAGGGGGATCTCAGGAAACCTAGCTGCATGTCCCCGACCAGCAGAGCTCAAAGAGCATCCCGCTGCCTGCTCTTGCAGCCTGGACTCCACCCAGCTCCTTTCACTGTCACTCCTTCCGCAGGTCCATGGGGACTGCACCTGGAGTCCCTAAACTCCCAGCTGTCCTGAGCTCTGGCCATGAAACCCCGTGGGCACCGGCTTGGCGTCTCTGTCTCCTTGTGAGGGCACAGGGCTGCGTCACTTGCTGACATCTAGGTGAGCAGGAACTAAAGCTCAGATGCGGCAGCCCCCGGCCTGAGCCAGGGTATGGGACTGGCTTTGTCTCTGCGGTATAGACCCTGACCCCCTTCACCATGGGTCACAGTGAGGAATGGCCCGGAAGGCCCTCATCCCTGCAAAGACAGCCAAGAGAGGGAGAGAGAGGAAAGGAACCCCACACAGGTGGGGGAAAGTTCCCCACTAACCGTGAAGACAAGTTTAGCATTTAGCTGGCATCGTCCGCAGAACTCCGAATCCCGGGACGGAGCTATGAGTAGAAACTAGCCAAGGGAGATGCTGCAAAGACCCTACAGGGCTACCAGTGTCCTTCCAGTGACTCGTCCAGGACGTCTGTCTCCACCCAGCGCAGCACACGCGGAGAGGCAGGGACGCTGAGCCCCTGCTCTGGGCAAGGGCTGTGCCGAGGGCCGCCCGCACCTCACCCCATGAAGCCTCACCTCGGTCCGTAAGGCGTGAAGATTGTCCTGACTCTCCCAGACACTGAGCAAGACGCCCAAGGTCACAGGCTGGAGGGCAGGGCTGGGGTCCCACCAAGCCTTCCAATTCCCTGCCCCTTCTGCGCCGGAGCTGTTCGTGCTCCTAAGATGCCTCAGTGATGTCACCAAAGAGGGCCCTTGGTGACAAAGGCAGGCCTAGCCCATCTCTGTTTCTGGGATCACTGGGTGTGCAGAAGGTTGAGTGGAGGGAAAATTGGACCCCAGGACCTGAAGGGACCTGCCCGCCCAGGGATTTTCTCCCTCACTGCCGCGATGACGCTAGGCCATTTCCACATCGCGTTCGCTGCAAATGGCTAAGTCCGGACGTTGAGACACTCCTGCCAAGGCTTCATGACATAAGTAATCCCATTTATACTTTTATTTTGCACATAGGGCCTTTGTTATGACACAGCAGGTGCAGGAGTTTCATTTTCTCAGTGGAGGGTGCTCCCACTTATGAACAAAGCCTGCAGGAACGCATCCACCTCTCCCGGTAGAAACGGTGCCCTCTTGCCTTGCAGCCACCCAGACACCCCTCCCTGCTCGGTGTGCAGGACAGAACCACGGCTGCCGCTGGCAGAGACAATACTGGGGTCACCCCAGCAAGAACTGTCCTTTGCCAGGGAGGACTGAGCTCTCTGGCACCCAACCATGAACTCTTCTTCCTACATTATAAAAGGAAATTATAAGCCGGGCACAGTGGTTCTCACCTGAAATCCCAGCCCTCTGGGAGGCCAAGGCAGGAGGATTGCTGGAGGCCAGGAATTCGAGACCAGCCTGGACAACACAGTGAGACCCCATCTCTACAACATTTTTAAAATAAATTAGCTGGGTGTCCTGGTATGCACCTGTAGTCCCAGCTACTCGGGAGGCTGTGGCAGGAGTATCCCTTGAGCCCTGGAGTTGGAGGGTGCAGAGAGCTCTGATCACCACCCTGCATTCCAACCCATCTCTACAAAAATTTAGAAATTAAAAATATAATAATAAAAGGAAATTATGACTTGGATTTTGAAATACATAATGCTATCACTAAGATAATAGATTTCGAAGAAAAGCGAGATTCTAGCATCACAGAGTAATCCAGGCAAACACTGGCGAGCGACCATTCCTATGAAAAGGAAAGGCTGTCTCTGAGGTTCGTGTTGTTGCGATATTAACGCACAGCCAGCCCCCCGGGCATGCGCTTGTCACAGCCCCTCACTCTGGAACCAGAGTGAAGAGCCCCGTAGGGCCCCTCCAACCCGGCCACATCTCTGCAGGCAGCCAGCGCTCCCACCAGGCCCCCGAGGAGGGCACTGCGGCAGCTTCCCGGGCCCCGTGGGCGGCACGGACCGGCCTTCAAAGAGCGTCTGCTGAGCTATTGGTCGGCGGTGCCAGCAGGTGAATGAGTGAGCCGCTGACTCCTCCGGCAGCTGGAAGTCACGCGTCCAGGCCGGCAGGTGTCCCGGGACGCTTTCCTCAGTGGGACACTGCAGACACGTGCCTTACCCTCGGGGCAAAGGGCAAAGTTCAAGACTCTCGGCCCTGCCGGTCCATCCCTGTGGCCAGAGCATCAGTGCGGGCTTGTAGAGAGAGGTGCCGAGGGCCAGAATTTGTCTGGAAAACGCGGAACAGTCCAGGCTCCGTGCACGGCAGCGGGAGGGAGTCCCGGAATCTCGGTGGAGAAGACGGAGAACGCTCCACAGCCTCGGCTCGAGGCTGGTGGGGGGTCCCCTCCGGTGCCTGCTGGAGCCTCAGAAGCTTTCTGAGGACGGCTCAGAGACCAGCGCCAGCCCCGGCCTGGCAAACCCGCCAGCTTCCCTGGGCTCCCGCCAACCGCAAGGAGGTCCCCAGGTGACCCTGAAGGGCCTGCGGCCACTCACACCCACCACCCACCACCAGGAGGGTTTGCCTGGCAAGCCTTCCTCCCCACCTCCATTGCCCTCCTCTTCCCCATTCCCTTGGCTGGGGAAAGCAGGGGCGAGGCTCTCGCAGCCCCCGCAGGGCCAGCAAATGAGGGGGCCAACTGGGGTCAAAGGCAGTGCAGGCAGAAGGTCCCGCCACAGCTCTGAAACCACCGCGGTGGGTTCCTGGAGCCCGAGCGGGGAGGACGCGGGCTTCGGCTCGAGAATCAGGGTGTCGTGAGGATTGCGCAGGAGGGCGGCTTCTGGCCGTGCAGCAGTTTGGGGTGCTTTGGGGGGCTTGGGGATGCCGTGGTGGACACAGGACCAGGAGAATGCAAAGGAAAGCGAGTGCTCACATCTGGTCCAGAGGGAGTTGGTGCTTTCGTCGTGACTTTAGGAAGAAAGATAGAGCATCCAGCAGCCTTGGCTGTAGTGCGGGCTGAGGACCGTGATGAAAGCGGGCAGCAGCTGGGGCACCGGCTGCCACCCTCCCCTCTGAAAAAATTAATCTAAGCAATGATTTCAAATATGGCCCAGGGCTGGGGTCTGCAAGCTGCTGGTTCCCAGGGGGCCTGCAGCGGGGACAGGGACATGGCCCGGGAGACGGGAGCTCCCCTGTTTTAGCAGCGGAACATGGCGCTTAGAGGGGAGCTGTGACTCCCTGAAGCTGACATCCCCGTCCCTCTGGCTCTGGCTGTGCACCCCTTGCGGTCCCGGCCTGGCTCCCGAGGGAAAGGAAACCAGGGGACCAGGAAACCGCCCTGCCTGCTGTCTCGGTTTGCAGTTCCCCGCCTGCGAGGGCGGACTCCCAGCCCTGCACGTCCCTTCCTGGGGACACGAGGAATGCACAGGGTGACACTCCAGGAGAACGCGAGTCCAGCCACCGTGAATGAGGGACAGCCAGGAGACGCTACGTCCCTGGCCAGGCTTGCCTTTGCCTTCTTAAAAATGCAGGGATTCTTGTTTTTCCATTCTTGGGATACTTCACTTAGTAGTATGGGTTCCAGCTCTAACCAGGAAAATATTAGATGTGCTATATCACCATTGTTTCTTAGAGCTGAATAGTACTCCATGGTATACATATACCACATTTTATTAATCCATTCTTGGATTGATGAAAAGAAAAAAAAAAAATGCAGGGAAATCTGGTGGTTTCCTGAAGACGCCCAACGGCGGAATCGCTCCCCAGCCCCTCTGCGCTCAGAGAGGGCTCCGCAGCCCCGTTAAACGTGCTTGGCAGGTAGCAGGGAAAACGGTTTCTTTCCACACGTCTGTTTCTGTAACAGGTTTACGCATTGTACTTACAGCGCACAGTTAGCGTTTATAAGGACGCCTATGTTTTAGTGCGAAGCAAATTAAGGCTTAACGAGCCCCTGTCCTCCGAGGGCTGCTTTTACGACCCTGATCCTGCGTGCTGTGCTCCCTGCACGCTGCCCCCACTGCGTGCCACTGCCCGCCTGCGCCCGGGGTGCACGTCCCCGGCCTCCAAACAGGGACCCCAAAGGCAGGGTGGGGATTTCTGTCTTCTAGGCCGACCGTGCGTGCTCCACTCAGCTCTTTATTCAAGTCATTGCCGCCTTTCCATCGCAATTACCTGCTGCTACGGGAGTAGAGTGGGGGGTAACGAGAGTGACATGGGCACGGGCTTCAGGTCTGGAAGGGCCGGGGCTGGCTCGGTCCATGCCTATAAACAGGGTCAGTGGGAACGACCCTCCTGAACAATCAAGGACTCAGGTCCACAGTAATGACCAGGGACCTGTCATTCCAGCGTCTTTCCCTCCGTGCCCTCTGCCGCGCTGTGGGCAGGAACTCGGAGCAGTCCTGGGACCCTCTCCCACCTGCCAGGCCCGGAGGGGGACCTTGATCTCCAGGAAGAGGCTCTGACCATGCCCAGGGGTGTGGCCGGGCGGCTGCCTCCTGCTGGGCTCAGACCCAGGGCTATGAGGGCCACGCTCCCGGGAGAAGGGGCCGGGCGTCCCCCCTGCCCCGACAGGAGGAGGAGGGACTGACCCCACTGCACCAGCACAGTGAGGTTAAGTTGCCACTTAAAAGCAACACTTGAAGAGCAATTTAGCTAAATGCCCTCCTTATGGGTCTCAGTCCCTCTCAGGAAAGTCTTGCATGAGCCGCTGGCCACTCAGCTGGGAAGGGCCTACAGAGTGCAACTTCTCTCCCCCAGCCTCAGTCTGGAAGGGAAGTGGCAGTCTTCTCTTTTCCTCTCTCTGTTTATTTTCCCCCAGGAAAACCAAATCACCCTCAGGGTGATTCTGTTACAGCGGCCAGAGGAAGCTCCTACATCAAGAGAGGGCAAAACGGGGTCTGCCCCACACCCACCCACCCGGTAGGAGGGGGAAGACAGTCCCTGAGCTGCCCATCAGAGGACGACACAGGTGTCCACAGAGAGAGGAGCGTGCGGCCAGGGCACTAAGCTGCGGGCTGGGGAGGGGACGGCCCTGGAGAAGCAGCGTCGGACTGAGCCGGCTCCTGCGGAGTGGCCCCCATCCCTGCCTGACTCGCCGCCCACGAGCTGCAAAAATGCGGCTCTGGCAGGGAGAAGGTGGCACCTGTGCGTGTCCCAGGGCCATTCCTGGGCCAGAGCCTCCTGGCCACACGTGCCACTCAGCCACACTCGAGGGGACACTGTGTCTCTCCTGCACTGCACGGCTGTGCAGATTCTCCCAAATCACATCACAGCGCCAGCTCTCAGCCCTGGCGTCGGGGCGGAGGCTCCATCCGCCTCTCTCGGTGGCCGCAAACGCAGGGACACGCGTGAATAATGAGTAGCAAAGCCCGGGAGATGGCCGGCGAGAGGAGCGGTGGCATTTATGAAGTCAAAGTTCGAGAAACTATTTCATTCGCCTGAGCTAAGCAAAGGGGCGTTTGCGAACAAATACACTGGAGGTCCAAGTGGTGAGGACTGAAGCCCGTGGTGAGGCGCCGTGGGCTACAGAGCCTCTGGATCCTGCCAAAAGGCAGTTTCCCATCCGAATACCCACGGCAGCGTCTGACTGCAGGAAACCAGAAGATAGCAGATTGCGAGTGTGGGCTTTCCCGGTCACAGCTCTTTCGAGAGACTAGATGAGACTTCTGCGGATGTCTTTATAATGAGCTTCCATATTAATTTTAATAAATCAGTCCGATGTGCAGCTCGCCGATTGTACCGTGATTCTGTAATACAAATTAGACCAGCCTTCGAAGTCTTTGAAATGTAGTGTGTTAAAAAATGGTGCGTACAGGTTAAAAGATACAGATTCGGAACACCAGGATTTACATGGAATTACCACACAGACTTTGATAGAGCCCTGGACCGATTCAAAAGAGCAAGTTCCGTGTGAAGCTGTCTCCTTCTCTTTGAAAGCACCTTGATCTCGGTGCAGTCATCTATTAATTATATTACAGATAAGGTAAATAAAAGGGTGGCGATATGGAGATCACAGCCTTCTTTCTTCTCGAGGAGACTAAAGGTATGGGCGCTGTGAAGTCTCCGGGCAGTGAGGGAGGATGAAGGCGTCCCATAACCGAGAGGCTGCGTTTGTTTGACACGTGATGGGAAGATCTGAGGTTCCGTAGCTGAGAGCAAATCCGAGAGGGGACAGCACAGCGTGGCAGGGAAGGGGCCGGCTGGGACGGCGGGTTTAGGCCGGGGCTGGCAGTGGGGGAAGTTGTCCTTTTAGGAGGAGTGGTGCTGTTGCCGGTAATGTTTTGATGGAATTTATTATTTTCAGAGGGGTTTTCGGCTCAGCAGAGTTGAGCGGGAGGTGCGTGGGTTTCCTCTGTGCCCCCGTGCCCTGACACACGCCTGCCTCCCTGCCGTCAGCACCCCACGCCTGGTGGTGCATTTGACACAGTCAACACACTTAACAGGTCGTCATCATCCACAGTCCGGGGTCGACATGAGCTCTTGCCTCAGGTCCTTAAGTTGTGCAGACTCTACACCTGAGGCCGCTGTCTTAGTCCCTTTGGGCTGCTACGGGACAGCAAACGCCACAGCCAGGCGACTCACGGACCACAGAAATCCAGCCCCCATAGCTGCGGAGCTTGGCAGTTCCGAGGCGAGGCCCTGGCTCACTCCGCGTCTGGGGAGGGCCGGTTCTCTGGTTCACAGACGGCAACTTCTCGCTGTGTCCTCACGTGGGAAAAGGCATGGGCCGGCTCTCCGGGCCTCTGTTAGAAGGACGCTGACCCCTTCTCGAGGGCTCTGCCTTCCAGACACAATCGGCTCCCAAAGGCCCCACCTCCTAACACCATCGCCCTGGGGCGGGGGGATTTCAACACACGGGCTGAGGGGACACTGCATTGCAGACAGCGACAGGGCTCTCCGGCATCCGAACGCGCGTCCCAGGCAAGTGTGGGGTGTGTTCCAGCAGCCACGTCTCTCCCAGCCAGCGCGTGGCAGGTGCCACCCACACTCTCCAGGGCGTAGGCCGTTAGGACACCAAGTCTGAACTTTTAGGTGAAAAAGTAAGCACATTTCCCCTGGTCCTGGGATTCTAGGGTCTCCACAACAACCGCCAACGTGTTTAAATGAAGTCACGTCTGTCTTTTGGAAAAAAACTTTGGTGTCTAAATGGTGGCATAGGCCCCCATGGACCCCAACGTTTCCGTAGCTCCCCTCGCCAGGGGGTCTTCCCAGGGTCCCTGAGTGGCTCCTGGAGGCTGTGACCCCCTGGTCTCCAGGACCGGCCCTGGCTTCCAGAGCTGCGTGTGGCAGGAGCTCAAGGGGAGGCCTCGTGTGCTGGCCTCGAGGACTGCTGGCGTGAACACCGAGGGCCGGGGCTCACACGGCAGAAATGCGTTTCTCGCAGTTCAGGGGCCGGAAGTCCAAGATCGAGGTGCAGCAGGCTGGGGTCCTTCCTGGGCCTTCGTCTGTGCCTCGTGGGTGGCATCTCCTCCCCCATGTGTCTTCCCGTGGTCGCCCCTTGTGCGTCTGTGTCCTCGTCTCTCCTTGTGAGGACATCAGTTGTTCCCCGATGACCTCAGTTTACCGTCTTTACCTCTGTGAAGATGCAGGTTGGAACCCGGACGAGTGAGAAGCAGCTGTAAACCCGGCCCTGCCCTCTCTGCTCACGCCTCTGAGAAGGAAGGGGTGTCACGTCTGCACGAGTCCGACGGAAGCTCCCGGACTTCTGAGCCGTCCGTGCAGCGTGTGGCCTGCCGTGTGCAGGACAGCACGGAGAAGGGAGGCCGATGCCCGTGCCATGCACCTCTCTCTGCGCCAACCCGCCCACACGCACGGATACGAACTCGGAAGCCTGGAGACGCTGATCTGTAGGAGACAGGAGCGGACACGGACCCCAAGTCTCTATCATCTTCCCCCCAAATATCCCAGATAAAAATAAAATGCTTGCCTTGGAGCCACGTCCTCTATTCTTCTGGCCACAGCACCACCCCTGAGCCCCAGCACGGGAATTCCGGGAACGCCCCCTGGTATCCGGCGGCTCAGCGGGGGCTGACCGTCTCAGCTCCTCACGGCAGAGAGGGGCCGTCGGACCCGGGAGAAGGAGAGAAAGCCCCCACCGGCCTCCCCGGGACACGGGCCCCAGCACCACGGGGCAAGTGGGGACTCTTACTAACTCGCCGATTCAATAACCGTCTGCTTTGCATTCCGAACCTCTTCCTAGCCGTAGCTTTCCATTTCATTTACGCTCCGTTTACGCCCAGGCCACGCTGACAAACGGCAGCAGTCACCCGTTTGTAGCTGCAGAGAACCCAACTTCATAAAAATTTGTTTAGCTGGCTGTTAATCCTGATCTTTTCATTAGCAAAAAAAAAAAAAAAAAGGGCCAAACGAACTGTGGCTGACGGCAGTGGACGCCAGTATATGGAGTCTTCTCATCTTAAAGCAGTCTGTTATCAATGCAACAATGACACTTTCGATTGAAAAATCAATTTTTTCCCTTCGCTCCTTTTAACCTCTGTGCCATCACCTCTCCTTCCCAGGACCCAGATAGCATAAGTCACCATGAAAGCCAGACAGAAACAGCCCTGGGCATGTCCACGGGACACGCAAATCCGTCCCTGCGGCACAGGCCTCATTTTCCTCCGGCGAACGCCGCTCTGCCCCATCCGAACCTTTCAACTCTGCTTATTAATCCTTACAATTCCTGGGGAAAAAAAAAAAAAGTCGAGTTGTTTCTGTTAATAATGCAAGAAGGCATGAGTGCCAGCTGGGAAGTTCTGGAAAGAAGGGTTGCCGCTCTATTAGCCAGATGCCCCGATGGGCCTGCGCCCAAACGGACGCGAGCCGTGCAGAGCGCAGGAAAACGCTCTGCCCCTCGAAGGGGCCTGTGTCAGGCCCCCGTGCACTTCCGAGAGCCCCAGACCTGCTCTGCCCCTCCTGCTAGAGTCCATGTGGTTGGCAAAGGGGGTCGGGAACGCAGGCCCTGGAGCCAGCTGCGTGGGCTCTGGGTGGCCACAGTGGTGCCACCAGGTGGCCCGAGGGCCCTGTCCCCGCAGGTACTGGACGTCTGCCCCAGACAGCCACGGCCGTGGACTCTCGGGGAGCAGCCTGGCCGACAGGAGGCTTCCCTCAGCTCACACCCGCTCTCGGGCACCCCAAATTTGATTCCTGGTTGACATGAAGGTGCCACAGCCTGGCCCCACCTGGGGACAAGGTTGCAGTGCTGGCCGAGGCCGTGCCTAGACTCAGCACCCTCCCTCCATTTCTCCCCCACAGCTCACCCCCAAGCTCCTGAGTCCCCGTGTGCTCACCTCCTCCCTGGTGTCTGCGTCCCAAAGACACTGGCCTGTGACAAGTTCTCCGTCTATAAACCGTGGGACCTGGGCTCTGCCTCAGTTTCCTCACCTGCGGAGAGAGAATCCCCATGCCCTACCCCCAACCTATGAGGCTGCTGTGACGATGCCGGTGCCTGTGGCCCTTCCCGCCACACAGGGGCTGATGGTGCCGGTTCAGGCTGCCGTCGCAGAAGTGCCATGAGCTGGGCGGCGGGAGCACCAGGCACTCACCTCTCACGGTCCCGCAGTCTGGGAGTCCAGGGTGGAGGCCCGTGGGCGTCTGGGTCTGGTGAGGGGGGCACTTGCCAGCGCGTTCCCACGGGCCCCCACCACCTGTCACCTCCCCCAGGCCCCACCCAAGACCACCCCCCTGTAGTGCCTGGACAGTGGAATTGGGGAGACACAAACATCCAGCCAGCGATGATTGTTGTTGCTATGCACAAGGTCACCTCGTGGTCTCAGCAGGTCACTTTGGTAAAGGGTTGATTTTTATCCCATTGGTGAAGCGGATATTTCTTTATTATTAGTATTATTGAGACAGAGTCTCACTCTGTTGCCCAGGCTAGAGTGAGTGCCATGGCGTCAGCCTCGCTCACAGCAACCTCAGACTCCTGGGCTGAAGTGATCCTCCTGCCTCAGCCTCCCAAGTAGCTGGGACTACAGGCACGCGCCACCATGCCCGGCTAATTTTTTTTTTTTCTATTTTTAGTTGTTCGGCCACTTTCTTTCTATTTATAATAGAAACGGGGTCTCTCTCTTGCTCAGGCTAGTCTCGAACCTCTGAGCTCAAGCAATCCTCCCGCCTTTTAAAGTGGATATTCCATGCTCGTTTTTGTAAACCTGTGTGTGTGTATGTGTGTGTGTTGTGATTTTGGGCTAGGGGCAACCAGCATTGGAAGCTCATAATCGCGGCTAGAAGGTGACATGATCTATGATTTTAAAAGTTTCCCTCACCAGGCCTTCCCCATGCAGTGGCGACTAAAGAGGAGGGTTCAATGGCTTTTCCGGTCACTCAGGTAGGAGCAGGTGGTGGTTTGGCCCAGGGCTGGCTGAGCAAATGGTCGGGGCGGTGGATTCGGGAGCGATGCTGAGGGCAGCGTCTGCAGGACTTGCTGACGGACGGGCCCTGGGGTCTCCCCGAGGAGCGGAATTAGAGGCAGCCCCCATGTTCTTGGTCAGAACGCCGGGAGGGAGGTGGCTCCGAGCATGTGAAGGGGAGGGGGGTGGGGAACAGGCCAGCGGAGGAGGCGGTCAGGACGCCCTTGGGGCTGGCTGGGCTTGGGCTGTCCATTCCGTGCCCCACGTGGAGCCGAGCACAGGTGCACAGGGCAGTGGGAGGGAGGCAGGCTGCAGGGGCTGTGTCTGGAGTCATCTGCACACAGAGGCTGCTTAGGGATGTCCCAGGGGTTGAGGTCACCCTGGGGGAGAGCTGGGAAGATGGTCCGAGCATCCTGCGGCATTGGAGGCAGGAGGGGCTGGCAGGAGTGACAGGAAAGAGACGGCCGGTGCACGAGAAGGACAACTGGAATGAGCAAAGTCTCAGGAGCCACGTCTGCAGCCTGGCTCCAGCTCCCAGGGCAAGAGAGGGGGGTGTGCCGAGGCCCGGAGGAGCCGAGTGGGGAGGAGAGGGCCCCGCACGCCAGGTGTGCAGAGACAGGGCTGCCGGGGAGCGCGAGGGCAGGCTGAGCGGATGGGCCCGGAGGGCGGCCTCCGGGAGGAGCTTCGTGGAGGACAGGAGCAGAGGACACGAGCCCAGACACTGGGGCGTGCAGAGCGTTCCAGAGATGCCTGCGGTGAAGAAATAGCCATGAAAGAGAACCCGTGATGAGGGCGCTGCTGTGCGGCTGGTTCCGGGGCAGACACCAAAGCACGCTTGGATCCCGCTAGTGCTGAGCCAGGAGCAGGGCGAGGAGATAAATAGACACACTTGACGAGGGTGAAAGGAAGAGCCATGCAGGAAACAGCCCCTCTGCGAGGAGACGGAGGGACACGGGGCCCCAGCAGGGGCCAGGTCTGGACGTATACAGGGCCGCGTCCTCCACGGCGACAGGAGAGGGTGGGGGGTGCGGGGCTCTTGCCAGCGGGGAGTGGCTGCTGCGGGCTTGGCGGGGTGTGGGGTGTTGGTGGAGAGCGCGTCCGTGCGGCGGAGACAGGGACGGTGTGGACGTCTTTCTCCGCAAGGCGCCCCCCTCCACGACCCTGGCCTCTACCAGGAGCCATGGCCCTGAGTCCGTGCTCCCTTCTCCCACACACCTGGGGGGCGTCTCTAGAATCTGAGACGGAAGTGGGCTGGCAGTGGGTTGCACCTCTCGCTGGGAGGTCCAGAGATGCCTCCTCCAACCCGCCTCATGGCGTCCCAGGGAAGGCGGGGAGCGGTCAGCAGACATGGACATCGGTGTCTACCCCACCCTCTGCCTGTGCCCGCCCAGCCCCGCCCCAGGGACACCATCTTCATCCTACAGAAGCAGCCCCTGGGCTACCCGGGAATCTCAGAGAACAAGGTGCTGGGCTTCCTGGCCTCCAGGACAACCCCGACTTGACGTGGGACCCGTCCGGGCCAGTGGGACCCGAGGAGAAACCTGCTGCTAGGCTTGCGGGAAAGGTTTTCCTCGTTATACAAGTAAAGGAGTGAGGAGCACCCGTCTTCCTTGAAGGGTGAGGTCACAGGCAAGTGACCTTCCTGTGACCTTGATGTGTCATTGAAGGGACACGCCATCTCCTCCCCAGGCAGGGAAGCAAAGCAGGAAAATCGAGGTCCTGAGCTCTGGCAGCATCCGAGCCGCTGTGGGGGCGGGGAGCTCCCACTGCAGAGGATGGTGCCAGGGGACCCCGAATGTCCACAGCGCTTCGGGGCTTCCAGGCAGACATCTCCATGGCGTGCCACAAAACACGCAAACTGCTGCGCTCACAGCGCAGGACTTGCTCCAGACTCGTTTGCATATTGAAAGAGTCCTACTTGTGACGAACGAGCATCCGTGTTTGCCAGAATGCAGACTGTGGCATGGATTTGGTTGGCCACCAGCAGCATTTAAAATAGGAATAGAATGCAATAGAAAATAACAGAGTGTGTTGCACATGCTGCCAGTAAGCGCATCTTCGTAAGGCTTCCCTTGGTCACACGGGTGCCTGTGTGGGGACATATGTGCATGTGGACACGGCGTATGTTTTTATCGTTGTGCCATAGGTTAGTATCTGTGTTGTATTTCTGCAAAAGATAAACAAGATTGGCGTCATCGTACCAAATGACATCTATGATGTTATAACCTAATCTGGACCCCGAGCGGGCTAAGCCGCTCAGCCCGGGCTGCCCAGCTGGGTAGAGGCAAACACGGAAACACACCTGGGCTGCACAGCCCCGCCCACACGCTTCCTACTGGTCCTTGCAGCTAATTTTTTGGCATGATCACTGGATGTAAAATGATCTCCAGTGGCAATAACTAGAAGCATCTTAATGCAGGTAGACGTCCAGAATGCGTTCTATAAAGGAGCAGAAAGAGTGATAAATTAGCGTATTACACTTAAGAAACGGAAACTGTAGCTATCAGCGAGTGTGGTCTCCCAGAGTCACTGGTGGTGGGGTGCTTTTCACCTGGGGCTCGTGCCAACGCTGGGGACCGTTCGCCCTGTCGCCGGCTGGTCAGGAGGGTCTCATGGGCATTATCGGGCAGCCTGGTGTGTGTGTGTGACTCGAGCAGAGGCCTGTTCCGTAAAAGCGGGAGCAGGAAGACCTCCCCACGCTGCCCTGGGATCCTGGGGTTCTCATCCGTTTGCTAAAGATCTTCTTAAAAGTTCACTTCATAGCCAAGACATTGATGATTGTAAGTTTATTGTTATAAACAGGAATGCCACCAAGGGGCTTTTATCTGGGACACAAGCCCGATGACTAGAGTCAAAAGCATGAGGACAGAAGGGCCTGGTCGTCCTTACAGTTTCCACTAGGGGTGGACAGACACCCAGCAGTGCATGGTGTGGCCCGTCACCCACGAGACACGCTTCTGGCGGGCTCAAGCGTGCTGACACTCAGAACGTAAATCTTCGGGGCTGAGTGTGTTCCAGGAGGTGGCTTTTCATCACCTCTATTGCTGCCTCCCACAGTCTGACAAGGATCCTTATCCGTCACATGGCGTGAGCGTGGTTCATACGTGCTCTCCGCCGTTCACTCTGCGTCTGCCTGCACATGCTGGAACACACAGGAGAATCACGTCTGGTTTTAAAGAACTTTCTGGGTATGAGCCCAGATCTCAGAAAACTGGTTTAATTAAATTTGAAACTTTAAATGAAAAGTATCCCAATAATATTTGCACTGTGAACGTTTTATTACAAAACTTTTCTGTGTCATTAAAATGCTCCTATACGTATAAATAAGAAACATCAATTAGTAATATAGCACCATTTAATAGAAAAAGCACAGTTACTATTTTGTAAATTTCTCTCTAGGCTTAATTTGGCATACGCACGTGGATACATATAGAGATATTGCTATACATATATATAAATATGCAATTTTTTCCAAAATTGTGATCAAATCGCAAACAAGATTTCCACATTTTGTCACTTAGCACTATGATATAAAAATATTAATATTGTTAATATTTTTGAAATTTACTTTTTAACAGCTGCATATTTTTCCACTGGGCTGTTGGATCAAAATCCATTTGTTTGTTCCTCTTTTTGGGGATTTTAGGTTGATTCCCATGTTTCACTCTCATATATGATGTGATGAACATAGATGTTTCCCTGACCACTCAAGAATTTTCTCTTACTCTTTTCAGCTCTTCTTATACTTTCTTGTACTTCTTATTCCTCTTTCACTTTCTTTTCCTTTTTTCTTTTTAATATAAACATGAAACTATTCCCCAAGATCGCGCTGGGGCTGAAAGTCAAAATCAGTGCCGTGGCCTTGGGGCGAGGCCATTGCAGATGTAGCCACGTGCAGAGCCCGAGGTCTGGGGCCACGACACGTGGAATCACCCACATGGGTGCTTGGAGGCCTTCGTCTCCCCACAGATTTAGAAAGGTGGGTCGCGTGGAGATAACAGAGCTGGCTTCCCAGAGCCTGCCTGCTCCCCCAGGTCTAAAGGCTGATAAAACTCGGGTTCCCAGCACAGAATCTGTCTCGGGACACCTGGACCACAGAAGCCACGTGACGGGTGTCGGCGCCTCCCTCCCCTCCAGTGAGCATTTCAGCTCGATCCTGTGTCTTCTTCCTTGGTTTTGATGCCAATCTGTCCCATTAAAGAATCAGTAAGTTCATCAGTTTGCTTCTAAAACAGCACCTCAAACTTAGCTTTGTTTTTTTTACTAAAATGAAAAAGGGAGAAATAGAGCGAGTTTGCCCAGGAGTGCGCCATCTGGGCTACAATGAAAAAGCCGACCAGGTGAGGTGTGTGGTATCTACCCATCGAGGAAGACTGATGGCTGGAGTGGCTCAGCCCCTGGCCTCAGGGCTGTGCACACAGGGACCGAGAATCTTGCCCCTTTTACATGCCTCGGTCCTGCCCTGCTCCGCCTGGGTGCGTGAGACACGGTAAATGGCACTTCCCATTGCAAAGTGCTGGCTGTGCACTAGGTGCTCACCGAAGTCCTGTTCCCGTGGGGTCGTTTCCTGGAACCGCGTGCTTCAGGTTGTACCAGGGGGTCTCCCACCTCTCTAGACCCCCTAGAAGTTCACATGCGACAAGCACGCTCCCACGACAGAGGAGCCCATGTCTCCCCGTGCGTGACTCCACGTGGGCTGCTGCTCCCGTGACTCCAACACTGCACCTGTCCCAGGTAAAGCCCCACCCTCCACCACGTCCATAAAGGTGAGCTGGCTTGTTTTCCGGGGCTGCTTTAGACTTTTAATTAGTCCTTACTCGCTTCCCTTTTCGGCTGGCTGTTTGTAGCAGGCATCATTCTTACCTTCCCGTCATTGCAAAGTCGCAGTTTGCATTTCGTGCGGCTGGGGCAGCTCCAGGGCACATCAGGGTTTGGGGACAGAGGCCTTTCCAGTGGGTTTCCTAGGAAGGGAAGGAAAGGGTCTGCGTGGACACCCACCTCTGACTCTGCCCAGCATGAACGTCACCTGGGCTCCGGGACTCACTCTGTCTGTACTCCCAACACCTTGATTTTCTTCTTCCTAAATTTTTCCTCAAGAGATACAAAAGCCCAAAGGGATTGACCCCAGGTGTCCCATAATTCAACCTTGAGCAAAACCAGAGCTGGCTCTAATCCATACCGAAATAGACATGGTGGCCACCATGCTCTACCCAGTGGGGCTCCCAGGACCCTTCCGACCCACACAGGGAAGCCAGAGCCTGTGCCACGGCCACAGGCCCCCCCTCCGGGCCTCCTGGCGGACTGTGCCCAGAACCCCAGCCTGCCTGCCTGCCTGGGAGCTTCCGGAAGCCCGGCCCACCGGGCATCTCTTCGCAGCCCCAGGATAAAACAGGTATTAGCCGTGGCTTGATTGACAACACTGAGCTCGCACTTTCTTTCAACTGGTTTCGAGGGACATCCGCTCTTGCAAGCTCCTCAGTGGTGAATCTGGCAAAAGTCTGGTGGAGAAGAAAATGAGAAAGAAAGAATTTTGCCAGGAGAGATCTGAAAAGGACATGGGATTCAGAAAGGCGACTTCCGTCTCCCCACCGCCAGCAGCCCCTGGTTCTGTGCTTTGTGAAGCCTGGCATGTCACCGTCAGTGGGCGCCATCCGTGGCAGCCTCCATGTGCACCCAGCTTTCCAGACATGGCTGGAGGATCACCGCGACCCTAGGAGCTGGCGGCGGCTGTTGCACCTTCTCTACTCTTTCTCGTCCGGGCGATTGTGGGGCCCTGCCACTGAGCAACGGCCCCCACGGTTTAAATTCCTTCCTCCACTGGCTCTTCTAGAGATTTCAGAAAACTGGCTATGGTGGAATCGCTTCCTTCTCCTCGTGGCCGAGATTAGACATGCACGAAGGGTTTATACGTGGCTTTGTTATCTTCCTTCCTTCTCCTGCTCGGAGGTTGCTGAACAGGACAAGACTTCTCAGCAGGGGACCACAGGGGGCTCCCACGGTCTGGGGGAGCTCTCGGGAAAGTCAGGTCTCCGCCTGGGCCCGGAGGATTCTAGAAGCTGCCTCTTCCTGGTTCCCTTGGGCAGTGACTTCCCCACCTCACTCAAGGTTTCTTCAGTCCCTGTCCAGGAAACATGACGTCAGGACACGTTCATTTCGGCTTGGTGACATTTCCACTGGGTTCCCATCCCAGCGGTAAGGAAAGTTTAGGAAACCACTGCTTTACAATGCCCAATAGGAATGGGAGGAAATAATCGGGGATCAAGTTGAATTTCAAGGCATTTGATTCCCCACAAGCTAAACTTCCTTCTCGGAGGTGATCCCAGAGATCACGTCCAAATGCTGTCTCCCTCCAGCCGCTCTGGGCTGCCACTCGGGGGACACAGACTGGTGCCTGGGCTCGTTCCCCGTCTTCCCTAGAGCTCAAAATGCCACCGGCTATGGAAGGTGAGGGGGTCCTCAAAGCCAAAAAGGCAGCAGCCTAGGCGGCGTGGCTTGGGTTCAACAGGGAACATTCTTTCTCCAGTGGTGACATTTCTAGACTGTGCAGTGCACTCGTGTCTGGGTCACAGAAGGTGATGAAGCCGGCACAGGGTTGCTGGGAGTGCCACCCACCCACCTGCAGGGACAGCCTGGTGAGGCCCCTGCCTGTGGAGTCAGGGAACGCCGGGAAAACAACCTCACGGAAAGGATGACACGGAAAGGTGCATTCTCGGAAGGTCCGGCGGGAACTTTGGAGGAAATGTTAGGTTTTACATTGTGGTTCAGAGTTATTTGCCACCGACAAGAGGGGAAGCTGAAATCAGGGAGGCGTAGGGACCAGAGCCTGGGTCCTTTTGGTACCCCAGTGACAGAAGGCTTGTCACTGACATGCTCCTCCCTGTAACAGACCACATTTTTTAATCTTAAGATTGTACATTGTTAGAAATAATCCCTGTGGTCAAAGAGACACGCACTTTAAAAACTCAAAGAAAATCTCTGTGGTAGAACCGTGCGCTTTCCCCCCAAATGCAATCATTTAAGCATAATTATATGGTTTTCATACCACTTTCACTTTCACTTATGGGAAGGATCAACCCGAATTAGGGAACATCTTATTTCCTATTTGCTGGGGTGCCTTATTAAAAATACGCTCATAAACCTTTAATAGTTATTTTATTTATTCCACGTTCTGTTATTAGAACACACACATCTTGGACGCATCGCAGCAGAAGATGAGGCAGAAATAAACGGTTGCACGTTATTTTGTGGTGTCCTGAATTTAGCATCAGATGTGAAAATCATGACATGAAATTTCGGTGGAAAGATAAAAGCCAGAGACGCCACATACCGACCGCTATTAGTGGCAGATGTGGCCGCAGAGGGGCGATGGCATTTCCTCCCAACGGGAGGACACGGGGCTCCAACTTGGACGAGAACGTGAGGAGCAAGGAAAGTATGCTTTGTTCCCTGCCGTCACATGGCCTCGATATGCGCAGTTACCGCCTCCTTGCGTTTTTTTTTTTTTTTAAATCAAACACTGTCCCGTCCCGTGGACAAAGGCCGCCCGAGGGCCACTGCACTGGAGCTGGGCCACGCAGACGGCCGTTGTAAGTGTCCAGCGCCAGGGGCTAAACACAGGTGCCCTGGGAGCACGCCCGGCCTTTTGCTCACTGCCGCCGTGCACCTACACACACACGCCCCCACACGTGTGCACACAGAACCGATCTTCTCTGCGGGTTCCCGGGGTGCTCGGCCCCAGGACGCTGTCTCCCAGCACCGACGCCCCGCACATAGCTCTCCGCCCCCAGACACCCGTTAATTGACTGCAAATGCAACTTTATTGGAAAATGACTGCAGCTTTATTAAGCAACTGGATTTACAGGCAATAACATAATCAATATAACATTAATATAGCACATAATTAAATAAGATTCCTACAAGGTCCTGCCTGTGTCCTGGAACATAGAGAAGTTAATTGTTTTCACGGATGGCATTAACCATCGGGGCTGGAAACTGAACTTGGAGGAACACAGTCCCCGGTTGTTCTTAGGTTTTAAGTGTTCCACGTGGCACAAACAGGAAACGGTCACCAAGCCCACAGGAATGCTGCGTCACCGTCCGCACCCCAGGGCCCTCTCTCCCAGCCTGGGGGACACTGTCACCCGGCCAGCTAACGCTCTCGCCGTGGACTAAGCAGCAAGAGGCAGAGCAGCCTGTGTTTACTTTGTTTCCCCAGCCGTTGGAAAAGGACGCACCGCCACAGGCTCTGGGAGAGTGACCGTGGGACGCGCCACATCTGCTGGAGATGGGAGGATTCGCTCCCCCGGAATGAAACCAGCCGGCCCTGTCTCCAGAGCCATGTGCTCCTGTTTAAAATTCAGGGAAGTCCCAGTAGAATGCTCTTGCCAAGGGCCCAGAAAGCAAAACACTGGGAGAAGGAAGCCTGTTGAGCGGGGACCTTGCACATGTGCACGGCCGCCGGAATATCTGAAAGATAAACATCGTGCAGGGGAAGTGTCGTAAGGGAGGAGGAGGCCGCTAACCTGTTAATTCCACAAGGCTACAGCTCTCAGCCAAGCTTCGCCCCGGGGGTCCTCCTACCTGTGCCGGCTGTAGCTTCAGTGACTTGGAAACTGGCTGCTGGGACGTTCCGTTCCCCATCGTTGCCGCCTACCTGACACCAAAATGCAGTGTCGAGCACATTGGCTGACACATGAGTTGTATTTAACTCACACCAGTGCTGAGCCCGGGGCCTTCTGGCACACGTGTAACCCACAGGGCTCTGCACCTCGCGTTTTTCTGCATGTGTTTACCTTTGCATTACACTTGAGCCTGACGGGTCAGGAATAACACTTCACCCTTACGAACTATTTTTCAGGTTTCCAACATTACTTTTCACATTACTGATTTCCAAGTTTTTATATTAGTGTTTTATTGAAAAAAATCATTAAAAAAAACCCCACAATTTTCATTACATTAGAAAGGATCATTTTATTGGCAAAGTCTTTATTCTATTTTTGTAATAAAACACCTTGGCCCCAAGGGAAAACATTGTTTTTTTTTTTTTTCCTAGCGCGGCAGTCAATGTGTGAATGGAAATAAATAACAAACGTTGGTGTGGCTTCTGAACACGAGGGCGGACAACACCATCTTTAAGCCACTTGGCATCACGTGCGAGTAGACGCGATGAGGAGGACTGAGGTGTCATCCTCAGCAAACCTTTGCCTGGGGCCCGATTTGTACACGACACTAAAGGGGACTTTGCAGGAAGGCCTCGGCTCTGGAGAAAGACCCAGGCTTGGAAGGAGAGCCACACAGCCACGCCGGGGCACAGGAACCCTTCCGTGAAGGGGACCGCTCTGAGTGCGTCCGAGCCCGGAGCCTGAGTCGACCGGGAACCAGGGCAGCCGCTCTGGGCCAGGTGAATTTCAGCAGGTCCTTATGGGGTCCCTCCGAGAGAGAAAGCTGTAGAGCCCTGACGACTCGGGAAAGCAGAGCCGTTCACCTGCAGAGGCACAAAGACTGTGTTGCTGGTATCAGACAGTGGTGGCGGCAGTCGGCACCATGACAACAACGCGTGGCCGGCCAGGGGACGCTGGGGGGAGTCGAAGGGCACACCTGTGCAGCCACCTGGCCCAATTGCAGCTTCAGTGAGGACCACCTGCGGGGCACTGCAAGAGCCCCAGGTGACGGAGCTGGGGGAAGAAGGCTGAGGCTGGGAAGAGGGAAGGGGTGGACCCTTCGATTCTGGCGTGAGCACGCCAAGCGGTGTAGACCAGAGGCTGATCACGTGTCCCCATCCTCTCCACCTCCTCTTACTAATGCACTTGTCTCCCGTCCCCTAAAGTCCTTTGGAAGGCACCAACACAGAGTCACACGCTTTGTCACGCAGGTTTTCCTGACCACGAGTGCTCACACCGGGCACCGTGAGTCCCTGCCTAGAAGCTTCTTCCTTCTCACCATTCGCACACAGACTTGTGGGACCTCAGAGAGCCCACTTAGCCTTGTGGGGTCTGCCTTGCCACCTGCAGAGTGGGACGTCATGTGCCCTGCAGAGTGGGACATCATGTGCCCTTCAGAGGCCATGAGTCTGTTACTCTGAGACCCAGCAGTCTGGGGACAGGAGGCTTTCTCCTAGTCAGCGCGTGTCCCGGCGAGGGAGGCTAAGAGGAAGGTCCGCGGGCAGAGAACATCCTCCTGCACCTGAGTGCCTGGGTGGATGGCGGGTGGCCATGAAACAGTGCGTCACTGTCGTCTCCCAGCTAACGGGTCAGGAGTGATGACAATCTGTCATCTGCCCTGGCCGCTTCCCCACTTTCCTTCCAAAACGAACATCCTCCCAACACGGGCAAGGCATGTCCACGAGTCTGATGCTCCCTAAAATGTAGGCATTAGAAGGCTGGCCGCAGCGTGCAATGTGGGGGCAGGAAGGCTGAGCAGCCCTGGGAAGAGAGACCCTTCCGCTGCCAAAAGGGAAAAGAGATTGCAGAATGATTTTTAAAGCCTCAGAGGGATTCTTGCACATCAAAAGCTATCCAAAATGAACACTTGACTCGGATAATTGTAAATGTATATGAAACATGTGCATTGAATTCATCCCCTTAAAGTTATGGATGGGTGTACCCGACTGCACAGCGTTTGAACACCTCCAACTCTCTAAAAATATTTGGGGTTCCATCTAAGCCTTCTAAGAAAAATCAAAGCCATATGTTTCCGATTCGTTTATACTCAGCTTATCAAAATGTTGTTTGTTTTGAAGAGATATTTGAGGTTCAAGAAGTTTGGGGGCTTTTCTTAATAAAGTTAAAAAAAAAACCTTTTTTCTTAAAAATAAGAAGGAATATGTCTCAAGAGAAAAATGAGCTACCGATCATATAAATTAGGACGTTTTTCAAACTCAGGAAATTTTTTTTTCTATCTTTCTTTTTAAATAAATATGGGCGATAGAGGGAGGAAAAATAAAGAGGAAAGTGGGTGCAGTGGATTTAATGATATTTTTGATTCCTCATTTTCCCTGGAAAGGTCTCTGAGCTTTGCGTTCCTGGCCTTTCCTTGGGGGCCCCCCTGGCCACGCTCAGTTCTCATTCCCAACAGTGCACCCAATGATACTTTGTTATTCTCCCAATATGTTACCATTTTATGATTTATTTCTACGGTTGTTTTATTGTTCCTGTAACGGGAGGTGCCTCTCACAGCGTGGTCTTCCCACCGGGTGCCCTCCGCCCGGCCGTCAGCTGAGAAACCCTCGCTCCCGTGATGCATTTTCTGTCTTGGACCACTGCCATCTACTTTTGGAATTAGCAACTGCATCATTCCATTAAAAAAAAAAAAAAAAAAGATGTGTAAAAAGGAAAAAAAGTGCACAAGGTGAACTGCACACACAAATAATCGTCAACCCTCCAATTGGGGGGAATGGAGCGTCCCAGGACCGGGCAGCTCAGAAGTGCCGCTGCCCCAGCGGAACTGAAGGGAACCGCCAGCGTTTCAGTTCCCGCCGAGCATCAGGGTCAGGCTGCATTTTATCATCCCCCTTTTAACTGCTGGGAGTTGATAAATGGCCCCGGTGGCCATGGACGCAGCAAGACATCCGTGCAGCTCTGCCGTCCCTGTGCAGCTCTGCACGGCCACGGACGTGCTCGCGGTGACCGGCGGGGCCCCCGAGGGGCCGGCGAGCAGAGCCTTGCAGGGAGGCCCCAGAGGATCTCCTCCCTCCGGCCAGCATAAATAATCCTCACCATTAAAGATTAATTTGTTTGGTCCTGCAATGCTTTAAAACCTCCCCCTTCCAGCCCAAGTGTTAATTAACCAGGCAGGGTGACACTAAACCCTTTTAGCGCCGCTTCTCTCTAGCAGGCAGTGGTTGGATGTGGCTTGGGGCGCAGGCGGCCTGTCTCCAAGCACAGGCTGCACAGGCGGCCTCACAGCCAGCCACCCTGCTGTGAACGCTCCCTGCCCAGCCCACCCCACCCCTGCTGAGGCAGGACCTGGGGAGAGGTTACAGAGGAACATCCATTTTTAGCAAGCTTCTCTAAGGCTCTTCCTGGGGGTGGAGGGGGACCTGGGAGAAAGGTAGAAGAGAGGGTAGATTACCCACAGGGAGAAACCCAGTTCTGGGCCTCTTTCTCCCCCATGCCCCAACTCTGAGCTCCCACTCTTACGTTCTCTCTCTCTGCCTCTCACACGCACGCACACATACAGCCCCCAACTTGGGCAGCTCCTCTTGAGCCACGGCCTGGTCTCCTTGAACCCAAAGAGGAGACCCCCATGCCGGAGGCTCACCCCTGTCTCTCGGTCCTCAGCAAGATGTGCACATGCCTGTCCTCGGAGCCCTCGCCCACCTGTGAGCTGGGGCAGCTCAGGTTTAGTGCTAATGAAAATGTCCCAATGTGGCCAGTTAGGGAATTTCGAGAGGCACCTGTAAAATACCCCATCAGTAGGTCTCTGCATACCCAGTCTGGTAAGTTCTAGTGCCCGATCAGTCTCAGTGAGGGTGCAGAGACACGTAAGGCTCCTCTAGGAGCATTTGGAGTCAAAGCAGTGTGTTCCTTTCGATGCTACACAGATTTATTCTCCTGCACAATTTCAGAGGCTTCACTGTCATTCTTGTTACACTTCTCATTAGGTTTTTTTTTTCTTTTCCATAAACAAGATGCTGTCCGCTGAGTTATCTGCGGTGGGATTAGCCAGCCCCGTCCCAACACTGTGCCAAGCACGGAAACCAGACTGTCCACCAAGAGTGACCTCAAAAGAGAGGAATTTGGAGAGTGAAGCCCCTGAAACTCCTGGAGGAAAAAGAACAAACAAAGGGAAATGGGAACGAAATGTAAACCATCAGCCAGGCCACGATCCGCCCGCACCGCACGGCCAGCGTGGCCCGTTCAGTGCTGGGAGCAGAGCGGGGAAGTGACGGATTCTAAGACAGGAGCCACGACTCACAAACTCTCCTCAACGCGTCCAGGCTTGCAGGGGTAATTCACACCCTCGTCCGAGCGCGGGTGCCGGTCAGGCGCTGGGAGCGAGGAGATCGGGACGCTCGGGCAGGCGTCCACACTGCAGCCAGGCAGCTCTGCAGAGGGGTGCGGGAAAGGTCTGCACGGCGCAGCAGCACGTGAAACACACACAGACACAAACCTCGGAGCGCCCGGGCGGCCTGACGCCCAGCGTCCCATGGTCCTTTGGGATGCCGGGGAGGAGGCGTGAGAAGGCCCTTCTCTGCTGAGGCGGGCTCGGCGGGCGGGATCTGACAGCCCCTTGGGGTACATTTATTGTAAGGAGATCTTTCAGTGAGAAACCAACTGAAATTCCGGCCCCGTGCATTTCATAAAGACGTTCCACTTAGAGGCAATAAATCAACACCTGCGTCTATAAACAAATAAACAATAACCGTGTGAAAGAGGAAAAGAAGGGAAAACAAAGTCTCACCAGAAACTCGAACTCTTCCCGCACACCCTTCCTTTTAAACCCCCCCGTTTTCAATCACGCACACGGGACCTATGTGGATGCTAATATGTTTGCATTCCTGGCTTTCATTTCATTTTATTTTTTTTCTTTTTACAACTCACCGCAGGATAGCAAAGTCAAAAAATATACTATTCTGATCAACAGGACACATCTGTGGTGAATCCACACAGAAGCAATTAATTTCCTGGTGGTATTTTTACACTGGGGGCCCTACGCAGGTCCCTATTATACAAACAAAAACTCCAGACAGCTCCTGCTGCCTGATAAAAAATAAATCAGATTGTAGAGGGCAGTTTGGCCTAGGACTGCTACAGGCTATGACTTGTAATGAGGCGTCCCCGCACTAATTATGAAGCTTATTAAAGAGAATTGTCGAACTTGTACCAAAGTGCACGCGGTAATCACGTTAAAGCAGGCAGTCCAGGAACCGCAGCCCGCCGCCACCCTTGCTCAGCGGCGTGGACCGTGTGTGCGCGGATCAAATCACAGGAACAATATTATTGTGTTTGGCAAATTGGTCAGGATAAATTTGATCGAGGGGCAGGTGAGAATCGCAACAGCTCGGTGATAATTCACACATCAGAGCCTCCCTGCTCCCGAACATCTGGCAGGGAAGGGTCCAAGAAGCTGTCAGGAGGAGCAAGCGTCGCCGGCGCAGCGTTTTATTATTAAACTTATTCCGAATCTTCTCAAAGGTTGCAAAGGCAATATTTCAATGTACTCTTTCAGGAGGGTAGGGGAAGAAAAAGAGATTAATAAAGATGTTAGGAAGCTGAACTGCTGTGAGATTTGTTTAATTATTCCCCACAGGACTGCCCCAGCAATCTGCTGACATTTAGCCTCGACCTTGCAAATCCTCAGTAAATATTAATATATCAACTCAAACAGGGACCGTTGTTTCATTGGTCCACGGAGCTCGGAGAGATTCGCCGCAGCAGTGAAAAATAATGTGCAGAACTGAGGAAGACGGGCCTCTTTGATTTCACCTTCTGCTGCACACATGAGCTGGGAGCACCAATAAAATGGAAATGCCGCTCCTTTGCCACAGCTGTAGAGTGACACTTCAGATGCCTCGTTCCCTTTGTACAGCCTGCTGGAGCCATCCCAAACCACAGTGGCAAGAGATTAGAGAGGAGGCAGAAGGGGAGATGGAGAGAGGAGCAATCACACTCCATTATCTGGAAGAGGGGAAATTTTAATACTGCGGAAGGCCTGCCCCCTAGTCCTAGTCAGCAGGAGGCTCAGGGAGGGTCAGACCCTACCCCCACCCCTAGCACTGGCATCACCTCCCTCAGCCGGCTGCCCTCCCTGACCCTGGTCCACACGCCCCCACCTGCAGATCTGAGCTGGAAATGGTCTATTTTGATGGAGCGTTTGCTAAAGGAAAAACAAAACAAAAACAGACAGTTGCTTTTCAATTTCGCCATGTGTTTGTATGCCTATGGGTTGGTGGCGGTGGTCTTCTGGGGGGATTTTTTTTTTGGAGCCTCAACTCTAGATACCTATTATTGACTTATCCCCTCCCCATAAATGCTCTGAAATTCCTAATGGCTAGGGAGCGCTTGCTGTGGGCCGAGGAAGCTCCAATTCTTGGGTGCAAAAAAGGGGCTTTGGGGCCACATTTGGCTTTCAGACGTACTGCGCTGCAGAGTTAATGCGTGATTAATTTTATTCATAAAAATGTTAATCACTTCATTGTGAGATCCCTTTAACATTCAGTGCAGCGAACACCTTTTTAATTTCTCTTGCCCACCATCTCGCAGATGTAGTTAATATTTTCACACGTTGCTGCAGCTATCCGAGGAACCGGCAATTAACCGTACGTTTAAAATTCAGGAACAGCGCGGCTCCCGGCAGCCACAAACAGCACGCAGAAGACAGAGAAAAGCGCACCACGGCTGCGAGTGGCCAGCTCCGGTAATCCAGAGCGCGGTCACCCCCGCCCTCAGGCCTGGGGCGCCCAGTGTGACCTTCTAGGCCTCCGCCGCAGGAGAGTCCCCTCCCCCCAGCGCCCGTGCAGATCTTAAACCCGCAGCGCTGGAAATGGAGCTGGCTCCTTCCCTGCCGGCAAGGGCAGCTTCAGAGTGGAATCGGAAGGAAGAATAAAGCCCTCGGCCTAGGAGATTTCACCTGCCTCGGCGTTAGTCCCACCACCGAGCTGTGTCACCGAGCGCGGACCTCGTGGAGGCCGGGAGGGAGGGTGGGGACGTGGGCCCGGCTGGGGGGCGGGGCGGGGACGGCGGCGCTAGCTGGGTGCACCGAGTTCCTCCGCCCCTGGCCCGGAGCAGCCAGGCCATTGTGTCCGTGTATCCAGCCAGCGCGCTCCGGAGGGTGGATAAATGGATTAGGGGATCAGAGACACCCGCTGTGTCTTCAGAAGCCAAACAGCAGGCACGGAGAGGATGGCCCCCTGCGCCCCGCCCGCCCGAGGGGAGGAGGGCGGTGACTGCAGCCCTCTGCCCCTCCTGCCCCGGGAAGACCCGAACCCGCCCTTCCTGCAGGCGGGCACATGGTCGCGGGGAGCAGGGGAGTGGGGGACAGGGGTTGACTCAGGGGGCGCACCCTCCTCCTGGCCGTGGTCACGCTTCAGCCCTGCAGCCCGGCTCCTGCGAAGTGGCCTACCTGTGGGCGGGGCCTACCTGTGCATGGGGCCTGCTGTCAGGCGGTGCGAAGGAGATGTCCCCCAGGCGCGCTGCACCACCTGGGGTCAGGGACACCTGTTTTCTTTGCTCCCCTACTTAGGCCAAGGCCAGAATCTCAGGAACTCAGGGGACCTTCGCGACCCAGGCCACCGGGGTGACCTTCCGCGGGCTTTAGGCACTTTGCCTTCGTGGACCTTTTCCTCCATTGAAAACAAACGTTAAAAATTATACTTTACGACTCCGTTGGTATACAGACTAATATGTTGATATTACATATTAATACATTCTCTTCGACCTAAAAGTTACCTTGTTTTTCAACTGAAAATAAAGCATTTTCATGGACCCCTAAAAGTATGGGGGAGGGTCCGGCAGGAGAGAGCCCAGCCTCGCCCCCTGCGCTCTCTTGCCCCAAGGGGCCCCACTCTCAGACCTGGTTATAGGCCAGCCCGGGAAAGGGCTCTGCTTCCAGCCGTCAGTCTGGGGGTAACCAAGGCCTCCAGCAGTCACCTCAGGATGACCTTTGGAGCCCTTTCAGCTGGGAGCCATAATTAGAGGCGTTGGCTCAGTGGTGGGGCGCTGGAGAAGCCCTGGGAGCCTCTCCCTGCTGAGCAGCGCAGGATTGCTGAGGGGTTGTTCCTGGAGGCCATTCATCCCGAACCCTGGGGCGCAGCCAGAGGCCTGGGAAGTTTCCGCGTGGGCGGGGCGGGGCGGCAGGAAGCCCCCAGGGGCGGGCCTGCTCCCTCCGCAATCTCAGGGTCCCCCAAACCCACTCACAGCGGATGCGGACCGCTCCAGGCCTGGGCCTCCTCACCACACCCAGAAAGTGCCCCCTGCACCGCTCTGTTTCCCCTCCTCCCACTCTGTAGTTGCCGCCTAGGGCCTCCCGCTGGCTCTCCCCGTGCCCACCCCACCTGAGGCCACATCCTCACTTGGAGGCCGGAGAGGTGGCAGGACTCTCCCTGGGGCCAGAGAAGTGGCAGGGCCACCAGGCGTGTGCTCAGTGTCCTGTACCCTAAAGCCGCCCCCTCCCGTGCTGGGAGGCCCCTGAGCCCTGCTGACTCCAGACATGGTGCTCAATCCTGAGATGTGGCCAAGTTCCCCTGTCCTCGCACGTTCCTGCCGCCGCCCCCTATCCCGCACAAGGAAGCCCCGCCCTCCGCGGAGCCGCGCTGCCCCAGCCTTCTTACCCGCCAGCCAGCGGCAGTCCGCCTTGCTTCCTTCCCTCCTTTTTGACCTGGAGACGGGTCCCCACCAGCAAACCGGGCCCTGTGGCTTTCAAGAACCCGTTCTTTGTTCCACTCTCCCCAAATCCGTGTCCCAACCCCCGTCGCCCCCTACTCCATGCCTAGAAGGAAGGATGGCAGCCAGAGGGGGACTGGAGGCATTAGGTCCTCGGCTCAGGCTAGGGGATGGAGCAGAGGGGCCAGGGCCAGCCGAGGGTACCCCAGTTCTCTCTCCCGCGCCTCTCTGGCTCCCCCCTCCCCCCAGCTTCCTTGCTCTCTGGCACAGTCCCATCCACAAGGACGACTGAAAGTTTATAGGGCACGATTCAGCGGGTGGCGCCCCCAGAGCCATGGCGGGTATTACATTAATCAGTGTCAGGCCACTAAAACCGAGATATGAATATGAATTCTCCATATTGCAGGCGAGATAGATGTGCAGGCTGACATAATTGATCAGGGAGGGAGAGCAGGCTGTTGGGAGCAAGATTTCAGAGGCTCCCCCAGGTCAGCCACTGGGCGCCCCCTCACAAGTCCCTGAGTCCTCAGGGGCGGGGCAGGACTGATGCAGAAGGGCTGCACCCCTGAAGCCTCCCCTGTCACCTTCGCTGACCTGGGCTGGAGCTGACAGAATCCCTGGGCTGGATTTGTTTCCTGTCCCCACAAACATAGGCGCCTCAGGGGAAAAAAAAAAAGCTCAATCTAAAGGCGAAGGCTCCGTTTGGCACACAGCGTGTCTGTCCTGCTTCCCCACGGGATGGGGGCCGTGTCTAGAACATCACTCCTGTGGACATCCTCAGCCTGCCTTTTCGGGACATCAGTCTCCTCCCTCCTGGTCACAGAGCTTCTGCCACCTCCAAAACTGCCCCCACTGCAGCCAGCACGAGAAAGGGAACACCTTTGCTCAGGCAGGAAGTTTCTCCAGAACTAACAGGGCTTTAGTTTTAGAGGCAAGGCAGGTTTCTGCATTTTCTAAGTCCACCCCCCAGATTTATTTCAGGATAGGAAACACTGGGTGCCTGGGGTGCTCTTGCTGCCCACACCCTGCACCCTTACAACCTGGAAAGATGTAAGCAAATAGTGCACAAAGGACAAAAGAAAAGTGCTCCTGAAGGCTCAATTAAAGTTTCGTTTCTAGCGATTCGCTGGAGAGATTCTGAGGCTGACCGTCTGATCTCTTTGCGTGGGAGCTTGGTTCTCGGGAAGGCGCTCAGTTCCTTCACCTCAGGCCACTGGATTCCATGGGCAAGAGCTGGCCCAGCCACCTCAGCAGCCATGGGCAGGGAGGCCCAAATGTCTTGAACAGGGAAAAAAGAAGAATGGAAACAGGAGCTGTGCAGCCAGCGATGCCGGCATGAACTGCCCTGTGTGACTCGGGGAAACAAAGGGATGAGCTTGCCCAGGGCAGAGAACTCCAGGGTCCCTGTGAATTCCACCTGCTGTTTCCAGCAGTCACCCGCAAGAATCTCCCAGCACACTGGGGATTCCAGAGCAGCGTGTGTGTGACCGGATGGGTGCAGGAGGTGGCTGGGTAAGGCTCCTTAGAGGTGCTGTTTCCCTAGGGACATAGGATTCATGTAGCCCCTGTGGTCAGAGTGGAGTCTGAGCCCCTTTCCAGGACCTCCTGAATGAGCAGCCCAGGGCTGTGATGACGCACGAAGCCCTAGCGCCGAGGACAGAAGAGGAACACCTCTCTGATTTAGCAAGCCCCTCCTTGGGCAATAAAACACCTGGCATAAAGCCGGGAGACCACTCCCTCCCCACCGAATGCCAGTAGCCTACCCGGCAGGCTGGCACCCTCCAAAAGACACATACGAGGGACAAGTCGGTGCACACCTGGGACACAGAGCAAGCCTCACCGTTACAAATCCAGGCTCCTGCCCAGGGAGCCCCCAGGCCCAGCACCCCAGATTTGCGCCACACCCCAAGGAGCCTGATCCGCGCTGGCCACGGCCCCATTCCGCGTCCGGACCATAGAGGGCGCCGCGAGCACGTCCATTCAGACCGCGAAGCTGCTCGGGCGGTGGCGGCGGAGCCCGCCGGCCGGTCCACTGGGCTCCGCAGCCCGCTCCTCCCCGGACTCCCGCCCGCGCGCGCGCACGCCCTCCGCTCCCCGGCGCGCGCCTCCATGCGCCCTCCGTGCCCTCGCCCTCGGCGGCACCTTTGGCGCCTCCTCTGCAGCTTTTCCTCCAGCCTCGAGGGCCATGAGAAAGCCTTTCCCTCTAAACGGACGGGCGCAGGTCGCCTCCTCGCCCTCTCCAGGAGACGCTGGCGAAGGCCCCCACCCCGACGGCTGGCCGCGGGCCCAGTCCCCACGCGCAGCCCTGCAGCCAGCGGGTCTCCAAGAGGCTCCGGAGAGAGGCTCAGAGGCTCGGGTTAGGGGTTAGCTGCGGGGGTCCTGTCGGACATCTAGGACTCGGCCTTGTCCCCACTAGACCGGTTTCCCCCGCAGCCCACATCCTGGATGGCAGTTTTGAAAACGTTTGCTTTCTCAGGTTTCCCTAATTCCACAGTGGTCTGCGCCCCAGGGCCCTGCGCGGGGTCCGCAGAGCCTCTCCACTGTGCCGCTGCTGCGACACGCCCGCTCTCAACCGCGCGGCGGTGGCCCCGCTGTGCGCTGCAATCTCCTGGCTCCCTAGCCGTTCCCCACCCGCGTCCTAGGCCAGCTCTGTCCCTCATTGTTCACTAACTTAGCTCCAGCTGCCTTCTCCCCGGCCCAGCCACGGCCATCTGGGGCTTTATTTGCTCCTGGCTCGCTAGGCGAGCGCGTAGAAGGGCGGGAGGACTCGTCCCCCCTGGAAGACCCAAGCCTCCTCCCCTCCTTCTTTCCCCCTACCGCAGCCGCATCTCCTTGTTCACACGCCTGGAGAATCCCCGCACCGCACCCCTGCCCGCCCGACCCGGGAGTTTAAAAACGCCTTCCAATTTTTTCCACGTTAGATTTAACCAAGTAACTAAAAAATACATCCAAAGCAATATTTCCTACTCCGTTATTTCCACACTGTATCCAGAAAACAACCCGGCGCCACGATGCACTGTTAAGACAACTAGTTATAAATTGATTTTGAATCTGAAGTTTTCCTTTAGGGATGTGAATTGAAATTCTTTCCATTTTTATTTTCATTTTTGCCCACCTTAAAAAAATCGTTCTACAAACTGCCTAAAATTGAACTTACTTATATCCCGAGAAAGGCATATGTACCAGATGTTCATATAAGCTTTGGAAAGAATTAAATTGGCGACGAGAAACTACCCAAGCGACAATATTAACAAATTCAGCAACAACCAACCAACCAACCAACCAAAAGTGCTTAAACACTGGCCTTTTGCGTGAAAAACACACTCTGAAGTCTCTCTTTGAGAAGCCTCTCTCCCCAAGACAAGCCCTTGGGCCCTGCCCAGGGTTCCAGGGTGGGGGACACACACCCCTCCCCCCGACACCCTCTAAGCGCCTGGCCACACACACAGCTGCAGGAGCGGGAGCTTCATTTCATTCAGTTTATTAGACAAAAATATATGATTTAGACAAGTTCGCTGACGCGCTATTTACAATCTGAGATCACTCTATATACAGAAAGGGAAAGAAAAAAAAAAAGAAAGAAAAGAAACACGCACGTGGGGGCGTTTACCGAACCGGATAATCACAGCCACCCCGGAGCCGCCAAGGCCTGCGCCTGGACGCGAGCTCGGCCGAAGGAGCCCCTTTCTGCGGAAAGCGATGGATAGGAGTCCTTGACGTCGTTGTCATATGTGTCCTTTACACCAGTCTGAAATATTTGTCTTAATTCCTCCCTCATTCCCTCCCTCCCCAGCTCCTCCCCCCTCCCCCCGCAAAAGTAAAAGAAGACCCTCAATCAGGCGGACGGGAGGGCTGCTAGGATCCGCGGCGTTCCCTCCTGCGGGGCCAGCGAGCTGCAGGGAAACAGCAAGACAGGAGACAGGAGCTCCGTGAGTGCAGGGACGCTGCGCCCGCGCCGCCCGTCCTACCAGCGGAGCCCGGGCCAGGGTCGCCAGCCACCCCGGCTCCCGGCTCCCGGCTCAGAAGAATCCCAGACCTCGGCAGCGCACCCAGCGGCCAGGCTGGCGGTAGCGCCCCTTCAATAACGACTGCACGACCCCCACCGCCGCCGCCGGCCTCGCTCCCCCAGCCCCCCCCCACTCCCTCCACCCCAACCCCTCCCCCGCGGCAAAAGCAAATGGCACTCACTTGTCGCGTACCGGCTGGAAGGGCGACTTTAACTGCTGTGCGGGCGAATCCGGCCTGAGGACGAGGTCTCTCTCTGGGAGGGATCGAAGAGGCAGAGGGTTAGGACAGGGAGCCGGTGGGAGGGGGCGCACAGATGCGCAAGCCTGCTCCCCGCCCCCTCCCGCCCGCCGCTCCACAGGGTAACAGGGTAAGGCAGAGACTTGTTCCCCTCTCGCCACTGCCCCTCCCCCGCCGCCCCCTGAAAGGAGCCCAGCTCTGTCGGGAGAGCCCTGGGCCTTGGCCGCTCTCTCCAGATCTCCCAATTCAGACAGGATGAAGCTCGGCCCAGGGCTTAGAGGCCAATGCTTGGCGCCCGCCCCCCGCCCTTGCTACCCCTCTCCCCCACCTGGCCAGGCCTCCGTATTCCCAGCTGGGATCCAAGTGGACGCAGCTCCCTTGAGCTGTACCTGCGAGCGTGGGGCTGCTGCGGACCGAAGCCTTGTCTCCGTGGAGCGCACCCGCCGCTACAGCGACGGGCGGCTGCGGCGGCGGCGGCGGCGCAGGAAGGTGCGGTCCGTGGGGCGCCGCATGGGGCGCGCCAACGCCCAGGAAGGAGCGCATATTGAGCAGGGAGCCCTGTGCGAGGAATGCGCCATTGGTCCAGTTGGAGAACTTGCCGATGTGGCAGGTGTACAGTCCATGGCTGGGCAGGAAGGCGGGGTGTTGCAGCGGCGCGCCAGCGGAAGGCCCGTGCGCGCCCGGGTGGCCGGCGGGCGGGGGCGGCGAGGCCTTGGGCGCGCCGTCGGGGCTGGTGGCCGTCTCAGCCAGCGACCAGATCTTGGGCTTGCTGTGCGGCGCACCCTGCAGGCCGCCGGCTGCAGCGCCAGGGCTCAGCAGGCGCGTGCTGCCCGGCTCTGCGACCTCCTTGGCCAGGCCCAGGGGCGAGTCTTGGGGCTTGAGCACGTCGGTGGCCGCCAGTGGCGAGCCCTGGTCCCGGGTGAGGGCGGTAGGGGCGGCGGGTGCGTGCGGCCCCTCAGCCTTGTCCTCGTCGTCCTCGTTGCTCTGGTCGCCATCATGCTCGTCGATCTTGTCGATATCGATGCTCTCCAGGTCGATCTCCTCATCGTCCTCGGCCTTCTCGGGGTCCCCCTCGGTGTCACTGCCAAAGAGGGCTCCGTCCTCCTGGTCCTTGCTGCGTGCGCCCCACGTCACCTTGTTCTCCTTCTTGAGGCGCCGGCGCGCGTTGGCGAACCAGGTGGACACCTGCGTGAGGGTCATCTTGGTGATGATGGCCAGCATGATCTTCTCGCCCTTGGTGGGGTAGGGGTTCTTGCGGTGCTCGTTGAGCCAGGCCTTGAGCGTGCTCGTGCTCTCGCGCGTCGCGTTCTTGGGCCGCCCAGGGTCCCCGTACTGGAACTGCCCATAGGGGTAGTAAGCTGGCGCTGTGTGGGCTGCGAAGGTGGCTGGGTGCACCCCGGGGTTGTCCTTGAGTTCATACTGTGAGCCCTGCAGCCACAGGGCAGAGCCAGCGAGGAGGGAGAGGAGAGGGGTGGAGAGAGACACAGAGAGAGGGAGTGAGAGGTGAATCCCCGAAGCTGAGACTGTCAAGGCAGCCTGTCTGCAAGGCTTCGGTCCCCCACCCCTCAGGCGCCCCATCCACTGGGGCACTCCCAGGCCTTCGGTGGGGCCCTGCTGAGCTCCTTAGAGCAGGAAGAGCCCCCAGTCCACCCCTGGGGGAAGAGCAGGGAGAACCAAAGCGGACTCCAGGTACTGCTCTTTTGCTGATCTTGGAGATTATTTTGTTACTCTAGAAAAGTTCCAGAAACCGTGCCTCTGTAGAGGAGCACAACTGGAGCAGTGGTCGCCTGGCATTTCCCAGAGCGTCCTCAGTCCTCACCACGGGCAGCTCAAGCAGCTGGGATTTCCAAGTGTATCTTACACTAGCTAGAGGGGAAAACCTTTTAACTGGACTGATAAAACAGTGTCTCCAAGCATAAAAACCCCAGAGCCTAAGCCTCCTCCCTTTGCCTTTAGGGCAGGAGAGGAGGGGGGATGAAAATAATCCATCCCTGGCTTTCTTGGGTATAAATCCGCCAGTAGTTTAAAACGAAAGCACACTCCTCAAATTAATCTGCATATAATGGTTCACCCACACTTAAAGGCCTGCAGTGGTGACAGCCAATTTAAAATTTTAATCTTAGCCAGCACCAACAACAATAACAAAAACACCATTTGTGTTTTTTTTTGTTTAAAAACAAAAGGAGGGCTTATCCTGTAAAATATTAACGTGCGGGCCAGGAGCAGCCAGCTGCAAAGAGGGGAACCGGTTCAGTTTCCTAGGCCTCTTCTCAGTTACTTTATCTCTTAAGTTTGACTTTGATCTGCAGCGAGCAAACACAAACTGTTTGCAGGCATTTAGAGGCTCTGATTTATTTGCAATCAATATTCTTTTTATCATCAGTAGTAAAACACAGCAAGTCAAATTATCCCATCAGGTTTTTTGGTAAATAACATTTTATCTTTCTAACAACCTCATTAGGCCTCATTATTACCATAAATTGCCCAGACAGATATTCACTCAGAGTTTTATCTTTTGACTTTCAAACACCCAATCACAATGGCTCGGAAACCTAGGCCTAGAATCCGGGTTTGGGTTTAGGTTCATTTTCCAACAGGCAGGAGTGCTGGAGGAAACACACACACGCACACACACCTTTTGGTAAGGATTTTTAACATATTAGCCCCGCAGTTAAAAAAACAAAAAACAAAAAACAAGCAGGCGCTAGCTCACTTCTCCACAGCCACAAAGGAGCACACCCTGGCCAGCCAGAGGCCTCCTCCACCCCAAACAGAGCGGGATCTCAAATGGCACACATCTGTAGTCAAAATTTCTGTAAAAAAATATCATCCTCCACCTAAAAAACGGCCGAGTTGCCATGCAGCCAAGGGAACTCTGAACTCGGAGAAAGTTGTGCAGAAGATTTCTTTGACTAGTTTGGCAATTGTGGCCACAGAGACCGGGTTTCCGTGGCCAGATTTCGTTTTTTGTTGGTTTTTTTTTTGCCGAATCATTGCAAAACGTATCTCGCGCTTTTCTAATTATTATGTTTGCAATCGTTAGGAACGACATTTCAGCCTCATCTCTACTGGGAATGCCTTTTGAAAGGACACCTTGTAAATCTCTCGTCGCTGCCCGCGCCCCGGCTGCCAGAACAAAATGGGGGCTGATCTCTTTCCACCGCAGACCCAGGGCGGCCGGGCCGTTTCCAGAGAAATAGGCTTTCTTTAAAAAAAAAAAAAAACTGCAAGAAAAGTTACAGGAAAAACACGCCTGGCTCGTTGCTCCCACAGAGTTGGCGGGTGTTTAGTCCTAGTCTCTCCTTTAGGGATGGGGAGAATTCGGGGCTCCTGCAGGGTGCGTTACCCCTAGCCGGCGCAGCAACGCCCGCGGGGGCTGCCGCCCGGCCTCCCCGCCCGCAGCTCCTTCCTCCCGCAGCCCCGAGTTTACGCCCCGACCTTGCAGTCAGACCGAGGAAAACGGGTCGGGTGGTTTGGACCCACAGCCAGGCCAATTCCCCCTCGGAGAATTAAATGTGCACTGCCGCCCCCCACCCCCGCACACACACCCTCGCTGGGACGAGACTCAGAGGACACCATTTATTTTAAGCCAAGGGACCCTGTTTTCTTTAATCCTCCATTATGTAACTCGGGAAGAAAAGTGCTTTTCTTTCGGTGCAAATGAAATGAAAACTTTGGCAACTTACAAAACTAAAAGCACACACCATTCCAGACGCCCGAGATTATTTCAACTTAATTTTGTTTAATCTCGAATTCGCACGCACGCTATTAAGCGCTCTCTCTATCCGTCCGGTCTATTGTTAGGATTATTTTGACTAACTACGAGGCTTTCACGAGTCCCTCTGGCAAACTCGCACGCCACTATCCCAGTTCTACCAAACAGGGGGGAAATCGAGTCTTCCCGACCCAACAGTCCCGGAGCTGAGGAGCTACGCGAGCGGCTTCCGCGGCCGGGGAGGCGAGTCCCGCGGGGCCCGGCGGCGCTGCCGGAGCGCGTGGGCCTGCTCCGGCGCCCTGGCCGGCCTGGGCGGCGCAGGCAGCAAGTCCCGGCCTGCTCCCGGGGCTTCTCTCAACTCGCGCCACGACCCCTTTCCCGGCTCAGGCCTTCCGCTCGCCCAGGCCCAGACGGCCCAGGCGTCTCAGGAGGGGCCTCTGCGCGCCCCTGTGCTGACCGGAGCACGGCCTTGCCGCCCGTGACCTGCCAGCAGGACCTTTCCCACTCCCCGTCCGGAGCCACGTCCACCGTCATCTCTCCCGCCCGCGCGCCCGCCACCCTCGCCACGCTCGTCCTGGGCGCCGGAGACGGAGGAGAGGCAGTGGAGGCGACGAGGGCGCGGCGAGGCCGGGCACACTCACCATCTGCGAGAAGAGGCTGAGATCGGCGGCGTAGGGCAGGAAGGCGCTGTAGTTGGGCGCACCCGCGTAAGGTCCCGCCGCCGCGTACATGCCCAGCACCGAGGTGACCGCGGCCGCTCCCGCGCCAGCGCCCAGCTCCGCGGCCCCCGGCCGGCCCGACGAGGCGGCGGCTGCAGCAGCCGCGGCCGCAGCCAGCACCCCTGGGCGCTCGCTGCCGTAGGCGCCGGGCCCCGCGGCGCTCAGGTACTGCGGGTAGCCCAGCTGCGGGAAGGACATGTCCGCGGACTCCGCGGCGGAGGCGGCGGGCAAGTATTAAAGGGGCGGGAGAGGGAGGCGGAGGCTGGCCGGTGGGGGGATCGGAGGGGACGCGGCGTCGGCGGGTGGGGGGCGGCCGGGCTGCCGGGCGCGCTGGGGCCGGCCGGGAGGTGGGGGCCGGTCGCTGCTCCTCGGCCCGGTGCTCTCTGGCGCCCGGCTCCCGGCTGCGCCCGGATCCGCGATCGCGCGCCGACTGCGGCGGCCGCCCTCCGCTCGGCGGCGGGGCTTTCAGACACAATTTGAAGTTGATGCTTTGATTGGCATCCCCTTGAGCGCAGGCCCCGCCCCTGGCTCCCCTCCCGCCCCCTCCCTGCCTCCCGCCCGCCCGCCCGAGCCGGCCGCTCCCGCCCCTCCTGGCGAGCACGTGGTGCCCCGCGCGGGCCGGGCCAACTCCTCCCGCGGTGGGCGCGCGCGGCCGGGCGGCGGGTGCGGGCCCGGAGGCCGCGGGCTCCTTCCTGACCAGCCCCCACGGCTGTCTGACAACCTGTCGACACGGGTTTACAGCTGTCTGACACCGGGGTTGCAGTTTCCGCAGCCGAGGTGTGTCCCCTTTTCTACAAAAACAACTCGGTGCCTGCTTTTCTACCGTTTGGGCAGCGGGAAGGGCCCGGCGGCCTGGGCGCCGATGACAGCCCGTGCGGAGAGGCCTCTCCTCCGAGACTGGGGCTGCCTTGGCCTCCCCGGAACATCTTCGGCAGAAGTGCAGCGGGACGCTCGCCGTGCACCGCTAGATCAGCGTGGCGAGACACCCCGACGCGAGGCGCGCGTGCCGGTGGTCCCCACTAGGTATTAACCGATCGTGTGGCAATGCCTGTCCTCACCGCTCTTGGAGAAGCGGGAAGCAGCTGCGCCCTGCGGGCTTTTCCGATTGTGAAAACTTTGAGAAAGGGCAAGCCCGCTGAGTTACTTGGCGGAGCGGACAGACGCAGGCGCTGGCGGTGGGTTCTTGGGGGGAGGGGAGGAGAGCTGCGGCGGGGAGGGGAGGGGCTTTTTATCCTGCTGATTAAGCGCCGTTGCAGCCGGAGGGAAACATCCCCCCACGCCCCCGGCGATGGGGGAAGCCGGCGTGGCCAGACGCGCTGGTTTGTCCACTAGGTAGGTGTGCAGATGCAGGAAGTCAACTTGTCTGGAGCGCGCGGACCCCAGGCGGTGCAGCGGCCAGGCAGGGTGCTGGGCGGCCACTTGGCCCGGCTGCCCCGCGTCCCTCCTCTCCCTCCATCTCCCCTCTCCATCCTCATCCTCGCCAGAAGAGCTAGCCGACGCGGTCGGGCGTGGCGCGCTTGGGGCTGCCTCTGCATCGCTGCAGGCCTGACCACAGCGTTCCTGGGACTGGGCGCCGTGTGCAATATCCTCCCTGCTTGCTGGCGCCTGGACGGCTCTGTCAGGCCGCTTCTGCGTCGCGCTCACTCGGGACGGGAGCGTGCACAGGTACCCGCCCGGGTCCCCGGGGCCGCTTCGCGCGCCACTTCCTATGCAGCGGCCTGGACCGGGAGTGCGCCCCCGCCGCTGCAGTCCCTGGAGCTGGACGTGGCAGGCGTTTCAGCAGCAGACTCTGCAGTCCTCGACCTTAGTCTAGGCCCTATTGGGGCTATGGTATGAAAGCTGCCCCTGGACGCCCGCATGCTGTGCTGCTGGCGACCTGAGCCACCAGGACCCTGGACACTGGCTGGGCCTCCACCCCATCTTCGCCCTGCATCGGTGCAGAAACTCCAGGCCTGGGACTCCTGCAGCGCAGGGAAGCCCCGCTTTCTGATCCTGGGGACAGACACAGAGACATCGCCTATAATTAGCAACAATGATGCCCATGACAGTAATTACTAATTACCAGCTCCGAAATCGGGCTGGAATTCTCTGCTGTGAGTCAGATTTCCTTCCTATTCATGCTGCCTGCCCCAGGTGGCCCCCACACACTCCAGAACCCCCTTGCAACTGCCAGGGCTCCTTTCCTGCTTTGATTCGAGGGTCCTGGGTGGGCACTGCCCACTCCAACTTGGGGAAGCCTCTCACTGCACCTTCCTCCTGTTCCTCGGCCACCCCTGTACATCTTCTAACCCCAAAATAGACCTCTGACTCCCAGCCCCCTCTCCTCTCCCCAACCTTTGCAGGTGAGTCACTGTGGGAGAAATCGGCCAGCCCTGCCACTATCCTGTTTAGCAAACTCCAGCGTCACACTTCAGTGTGGCAGGTAAATACAGGTGAGATCAGCCCTTCCGTGCCACCTGGAGAATGAGGTGGAATCTAAGTCCAGAGACGTTTCTCATCCCAGGATTCAGCTACACTGATTGATTGATCACCTCCTTCCCACCCACTTAGCACAACTGCTCACCCCATCTTCAGGTGTCAGGGCCTCCCAACTGGGGTCGCTCTGTAGCTGTCACCTTGTGGGGAGGCAGGATGGGGAAGAAATGGCTGGCTTGCCCCTAGGCCAGTTGGCAGTGGCTGTGTGTCCTGGCTGTGTCCCCTCAACTGGGGGCATGAAAAGAGGGAAGGCCCCCCGAAGACATCTGGGAGGTGAAGGGGAGGACCTGACTGGGCCCCACCTGGAAACTTCGCTGTGAGCCCCGCCAGAGGACTGTGCCTTCCACGGGAGCTGGCACTACCTAAGCCCCTGAACTTTGCTGGTGGCCAAAGCCCACTCCCTCCGGCACATCCTGACACACCCGGCTCTGCGCACAAAAGGCTGCACCTGAGGGTGCACCTGAGTCCCTTGGGCCAAAAGTCAGTGCTAGGAGGGCCTAGCAGAGCCTGCCAGGCGCTGGCTCACCTCCTCCCTTCTTTCTCCTTGGCCCTTAACCAAAAAACTTGCACCTAGAACGCTAGGAAGCAACGGAGAGCGGGAGAGACTGGGAGAAAAAATGCCAGCCAAGCATCTCCTTGGAGAGGGGGAAGGGCGGGGGGACCCAGGGCTCTCGGAGGAGTTGTGGAGAGTTTCATCCTGCCCGCCCCTGCCCGGCTTTCTCAGGTCACATGGTTAAGTGGGGCCCACAGCTCCGTGGCCTGCTGTCTGGGATCCCTGGGCCTGGCCTGAATAGCCTTTAGAGTCCGGATTTTCCCCTGCAGGGGCCTTCCTGGCTCACCGACTCGGCCTCTCTGGAGTCCCAGACCATCCCTCTGGTGGCTCCTGGGGTGCCGACCCCTGATCCTGCGGGGTCTCTCGGGCACCGGAGTGGGGGTGCCCTGTGGCCGTTGGAAACCGAAAACCGACGGCCCCAGCTGCGCTGTGCCGATAGCCAGCCCGGAGAGACCCGCTCAGTCACACCCTCAGCCACCGTCCCCGCCTCGCAAGGGGGCGGCTCAGACAGGCCCTGCCGCGCCCGAGGAGGCTGCCCTAGGCCTGAGCCCACCCCACAGGGTCGCTGCCCGGTCGTCACTGTGCCGGAGACCGAGCCCAGGATCCGTGCAGAGCCAGACCTAGGGGTCGCTGCGCGGCGGGACCCGAGCTCCCCGGGTCCCCGTCCGCTCTGGGAGCCTTAGGACACGAGCGCCAGTGCGCCCTGGACCCCAGGCAGGTGGCCTCGCTCCCCGGCCAGCTCGGAGGTGGCGGGCGGCTGGTGGCGCCGGGGTCTGGGATGGACGAGGCTGCGCCTTGCAGCCGCAGGCACGCGGAGCGCGGTTCCGAGGACGCGCGCCGGAGGGAGGGGCGGGCGGGGACGGGAGGGGGGGGCGGTGCATTCGTGAATGTCGCGCGCGCGGTGCAGCCAGGTTGATTTGTAAGCAGGTTTTAAGGTTTGAAGGAAAGTTTACTTGCTCATGGTTATTTTTGTTATTAATTACTCGGCAGTTCCCCAGATGGGAGAACACTGTCCTCAATGAAAAAGACGAAGTTCCCCTTTTCTCTCCCGACCCCTCAGCAACCCATCCCTGGGGCATATTTACATGAAGAAGAGGGTAAACCCAAGACCGTCCCCATTTACAATTTTATTTCTTGGGAAATAATTCTTCACTGATGTCAAGCTCTGCCGTCCCGGCCTCTCAGATGGAGAGGAGGCAGCTCCAAGCGACGGCCTCACCCCAGAGCCACCTTTGGGACCAGCCTTCCGCGCCCAGGACTGGGCGACGCAGACCGGCCACGGGGAAGCGGTGGGCGGCGCGTGGCCTCGGTCGCCTGCCTTCCAGAGTGTCTCGGCTCCACCGATGGCAGGGCCGCTGCTCCGTGGCTGGCCTGGGGGCTTCCCCGGGCCTGCACCGCGCCACCCCCAGCTGGGTCCTCCGCCCAGACGCGCCCTGATTTATGAGTCTTGTTAAATACTCATTAGGCTGCGCACCTTCCTCCCCCAGGACCTGGGAAGCCACCTTGCTCCGCGACAGCGAGGCAAAGGCTAGACTGTCCTGGGCGGCGGCGACGCGCGCGAGGGCGCGCAGCTGCAACCAAGCTACCAGTAGGCGCCAAGCCAGGACCCCGGATGGTTCCGGCTGTGACGACCCCATCCGTGGCTCCCAAGCCCAGACCCCTGAGTGCCCGGCCAGCCCTTGCTCCCATTCCTAGCAGGGCGCGACTGCCCCTGGTGACCCGGGGCCAAAAGTAGCACGTAGAGAGCTCCGGAGGGCGCGGGTCTGCAGGGGGAATCTGCGGCCGGGGGAGCGCTGCTGGCGGGACTAGCGGAGCAGGCGCATGGGATCCGAGGCAGCGATCGACTGGGGGAGAGGGGGGAGCCCGGAAGGAAACGCTCAGAGCGAAGGACACAGGGCTGTGGGACGCTCAGGGCGGTGCCCCGCGGAGCAGGATCCGAAAGCCAATGCCTACTTGGAAGGAGGATTGCTCTCCCCTCCCCGCCCCTGCAGGCAGGGCTCTGAGTTTCCCACCAGTGCAGGGCAGAGGAGTGGACCCAGTGGCCCGGCCATTAGTGCCGCTATGACGCCGTCCCTGAGTGTCAAAGGAAGTGAATTACATGCGTGTGCACACACGTAAATATTTTATAAACCACCCCTTATTTAACCAGATCATTTCCATCATGCCTCTGATATGACCAACAGCAACCGTGCAAGGGTTTTCAGGGTGTATAATTTGATGTCACCAGACGGTTGCTTGGGGGCAGAGGCACAATCGCTGTGCCAGCTGCACTTGTATTTATTTGTTTTTCTGCCTTGTTCCTGTAGGGCTCCATTATGCAGTTTTTAATTAGTTTGTGTTTGTATTTCACCCGTCCCAAATCAATGCCATCCCGAAGCAAGGCGATGTAAATTGTTGCAGTACAGGTGTAGCTGCCTGCTCCAGAACACCAGCAAGCGTGTGTCTGACAAACCGAAAGCCCGGCTGCCAGGCAGCAGCCTGTCAGCTCTCTCTCCAAAGGCGAAAGGCTCAGATCAAAGCCAGGGGGGACTTCTGTGTCCCCAGTGAGCGCCTTGGTGACTGTGACTTCTAATTCCATCCAGGGGGCTGGGCAGAGTAGGGAGCAAATTGACTCTTCATTTTGCTCAGGTCCTTGGATCTGTGGGCCAGCGCCGGCCTCCAGACTGCCTTCCACCACCGAGGGCCTTGCCTGCAGGGCTGCACCGCCTGGCTGGGTGCCCTGCACATAACCCAGCACCTGAGAAAGAGCCGAGTGACTTCCTGCCCGGTTCTGCCACCCCTAACCCGGAGCCTTAAAGGCCCCCTTATTCTGGAATGGTTGGACGAGAGACACCCTCTTCTCCCCGGCTTATGTTTGCTGTCTCTTCCTTCTTGAAATGACCTCTGTAGAGTGCTTGTAAATCTATTCTCTCAGGCACTGGAGAATTCTTTTAAAGCTTTTTTTTTTTTTTTTTTTTTTAATGGAACAAGAGATTGTGCCTCTTTAACTAGGCCACATAGAAATTATGATTCAACAGCAGTGTATATTTAATTAGAGTAATCTCAACTTGAATTTAATTACCTAATGAATTATTTGTTTAAAAGGTAGAACGTCTTGTTTGCCAAGTACTGTGCAGACCTCTGATAAGAACTTATGTTATAAGGACATCACAGGCATGTGTAAGGGTTATATTTTAACTCTTCGAGTCTGTAACTGTTAATGGAACTCACACCAAAACTAAGATGCCTGTGGCCTGTTGTTGTTTTATGTCTCAAAACTTATTTCATGTTGCTTTCAGTGCCATCTTCCCCCTCCTGGTGCAAATCAGGACAGTTGTCTATCAGAGAACTCAGTTTATGTTTAGTCTTTATAAGGAAGTGCTGCACCCATCAGGAAAACGCCAGTCAATCTACTGGGCCTCAACCCCGACCCCTCCTCTCCCAGCCCAGCAATTCTGGTCCCGGAGGCATTCACCCTAGTAGCAGGAAGTCTTTTCCAGAGGTTATCAAACCTACAGGGAGAAAAGCTACCGCATCCCAGACACTCACCTTAACCCTTCGTTCCCAAACTGTGGCATACCTTTATTTTCTCTTGTTTTCCAAAAGCAAGTGCAAATAACTCCAAGGCCTGGAGTCATTACCTTTTGAGAGTCTCTGAGACAAACTTGTCTTCTAATAATGCCAATGATTGGTGCATCTAATGCAACTTCAAGACTTTTCTATCCCTGCATGATGGAATTTCAGCAGGGAATGAATATATAGGGCTAGAGAGAGGCAGAGAGCATGTCATCCACTCACTGTAAAGAAAACAGGAAATAAGAACACCTCTAATCAACTTGGTTGAATTTCCGTGGTATTTTTATTAATATTTCAATAACTTAATAATTTTTATCAATGTTTCAAATAATTTAATTGCAGGCTTGGGCATTAGTGTCACATAAATATTAAATGTTATTAATGTAATGTGAAACAGAGTAGGAATGGGCTTATAAGAAAAAATACAACAGTTTTATAAGAATTATTAATGTTTATTTCTCTTTTATGATTTTTTATTATAGCTGTGCATTTTGAAATTGATGCTCTAACAAGCAATATTGGTTGAATTACAACATAAACTTAATTATATTCAATTATGTTCACAGTAGCATCTTTCTTCCAAAGAACCAGATCTCTGTGAGTGCACATGTAATGCTCATGTATGAATTTACTTCCCATGTTCTTCCCAATAACCACTAACAGTGACAACCAGACCGGATGTGAGATATTAGTTTAGGAATGACAATACATGGCTCAGATCTGAGCAATCCAAGCGTGATTTCCTAATAAAACTCTCAAAGGAAATTATACATGTGGGATGGAAGAAGGGAAAATAGTAAATGGGATATTTCTGTTTGACTCTTCTAAAAATGTTTGGAATTTAGACCAAATGGTGTTTTATCTTCCCTAACTTTGTATTAGCCCTGAACCGTTTATACTGTTAGAGACAAAAGCCTACCTGTGATATATTCCTTTAAAAAAAAAAAAACTATTGACAAATGTATGCCCACAAAGTGCGTCCTATGGAGAGGGTTTAGCGTATTCCAGGTTCCCGGTGGGTGTGCGCCAGACTTCACCGGTGGATGGTCACAGTCACTCTTTGGAAGAAAGGTTTTCCTTCGCCTTCGTCAATGGCCGCCCTTCTCAGATCTTGCTTTTGGTAGAAGCAAGTTCAGCAGAGCCCTGCGGAACCCTGCACATCTCCCCGTCTTCGGGGGCAGCTGTGACTAAGTACCGCAGCCTGGGGGGCTCCAGTAGCAGACACTAACGTTCTCACGGTTCCGGAGACCAGAAGTCTGTGGGCAAGTTGTTGGTGGGTTGGCTCCTGTAGGCCTCTCTCCCCAGCCCGCAGGCAGCCGGGCGTATCCATGTGGTCTTTCCTCTGTGCACACAGATCCCGGGGTCTCCTTGTGCACCCAAACTTCCTCCTTTGGTGGGCACGCCAATCAGAGTGGATGAAGGTCCATGCTAAGGGCCTCATTTCAGCTTCATCACCTCTTTAAAGGCCTTGTCTCCAAATACAGGGACACCATGCTGTTCTGAAGGTGGGGGCTTCTACATATGAATGGGGGGGTATGATTCAGCCCCTAACTGCACCCATGGCCGCCTGCGCCCCACCCCGAGCAGCACCGGCGTTTGCTAGCAGGGCCCACAGCCATTTCCGGTACTGGGACGTAGCCTTTAACTTTGGGACAAACATCTTAGAAGAAACTCTAGAGTTTGCCCTCTTCATTATTAAATAAAAATATGCAGTGTTTAAGATGATTGTATTATTCCGCATACTAAGACTGTTCTACATTGGTTATTATCAAAGGTTAAATTTGCCATTCCGATTTGCTTTATTCATCTATAAATGGACTTTTGAGTTTCTCCGGTTTATAAACTCTCTATGCAAGAAGGGCTTTAGGTTTGAAGAAAGATCACTTGAGAGAATGCACCTTATCCGGGGCCCCGAGAGACTTCCACTTGTTCCCTGTGGACACCCAGGCAGTCGCCAAGGCGGCAGGACCCTCTGTGCACCAAGGAGGCCTGTGTGTCGCTCCTCCTCCGTGCAATAGCTGTGTCAGTAGCACTCTCTTGTTACCATTTCTGACATGAAAATTTAAAAGCTGTCATTAAGCCCCATTCCCTAGGTTTTGCAAAAGAGAAAACCAAAAGTAGTTAAGCCCATCATGGGAATCCCCCGGGTCCCAAGGTCGAAGCTGGGCTTGGCCAGGAAAGGGTTGCCACGAAAACAGAAAATGCGAGCCCTCTCCTGTCTTTCACCAGCTGCCGCGCCTCCCGGCCACAGATGCATCACCACCACGACCGTGATCGGGGAGACAAGGGAACAGCGATCATTTTACAAACTGAAGACCTTGTGACATTATCTCTAGGGTTGAGTTAAGTGGTTTGTCTAAGGTCGCTCAGCGAGTGTGTAATAAATCCAGGATTAGAACCTTGGCACCCCGCGCAACCGTCTGCTTGCCGGCGGGGGCAGACTGACTTGCTGCTCCCCTGACGCAGCCTCAGCAGCCTCTCCTCCGGCCCTGGCGCCCGCTCCCTGCGCTCCTGGCTCAGCTCATCCAGTTCCAGGGCCCTCGAGGAGCAGGCTGTTCCCAGCTCCTCGCAGCTTCTCCTTCCCGGGCCTCTCTCCATCCTTGCCCTCCTGCCCTCTTTCCTCCCTCCCTTTCCCTTTATTCACTTATTCACTTAAGCCTTTGTGGAGAACCACTGTAAGAAAAAAAAAAAAAAAAGACAGTGTCTTATGCTGTGGGGAAGGTAAGATAATTGTCTACAGTTGTCTAAGTATCTACGATGAACATCTAAGTTAGACAGGGGGAGCATAGGTGGCTAATTATTCTGCAAGGCAACAATCAGCACCAAGAGGGATACATTATTATTGCATTTTTGTCTCCCAGCTTCAAGTCCCCTCTCTGCGCAAGGCTAGGGCTCTATAAGCCCATTTCTGCACGACCAGCTCCTCTCTCTGGACTCTGCCCAAATGGGGGGGCAGAAGGAGCCTGCAGGGCAGGTGGAGGGAGAGTCAGACCCTCAGGTCCCCTCTGCCACCCAGCAGCACCGCTGCCTCCCGAGCCTGAGTTTGGGCTCTGTGGCCCCTCTCACGTGCCTGTCCTCTTTCTGTCGCTGCCCAGCCCTGGGTGGTAAACGCGCTCTGCATTTGCCTCTGCGACTTCTTCCTGCTTTCTTTTTGCCCTTTTCAGTTAACTAGTGGAGGATTCTCTGCAACGCATTAGTTTGCCAGAGCTGCTGTAACAAAGCTCCCCAGGCCAGGGGGCTCACACGGCAGGTACTCACCGTCCGGCAGCTCTGGAGGCTGGGGGTCATGCCCAGGGGTCAGCGGGGCTGGTTGCCATGGAGGCTCCGAGGGAGAGCCTGCCCCACGCCTGTCCCCTGGCTCCTGGAGGATGCCGACGGTCCAGGTGTTCCATGGCTCTTAGGTGCCTGGCTCCCGTCACTACTCTCGTCTTCACGTGGCATTTGTCCCAAGTGGTATCTGTGCCCCTGCATCTCATGGGGACATCAGTCATATTGGATTAGGGCCCGCCCTACTCAAGTCTGAACTCATCTTAACTAATTGCATCTGGAACAGTTCTGTTTCCAAACAAGGTCACCGTCTGAGATATTGGGGATCAGGATTCAACAAATGAATGTTAGGTGCACACGATTCAACCCGTAACAATGCCTAGTTACCCAAAAGAGTGGCATCTTTTCTGTCTCCTGATTGGGTCTTTACTGATGCAAGGGATGGAGACTTCGGGACGCAGGGGACAGAGTGATTAATTCTGTCAAGGAGGGATGAGTACATTGACCTGTGAGCTACGCTTTGGAAGGTGACTTGGATTTGGAAGGGGAATGTGAGTAAGGGGTATTCTGTGGTCTCCGCCAAGTCTCAGGCTGCAGAGTGGAGTTTATGGAGGACATGCTGTCTGGGGACATGGTGGCCTGGTCAGAGTGGATTTCTGTGGCATAGAAATGAGCCCAGACTTTACTCTCTGGGCAATGAGGAGGCATCAAAGCATGCGAGCAGGACAAGATTTCACGCGCAAGAGGAGTATTAAGAAGTTGATTTAGGCCACAGCTGAAGGACCGAAAGAACATCTGGCAAAGACAGCTCTGCATTTCAGCTCGAGTTCAGGGTGTGGCCGAGTGAAGAGCCGGGACTCAGAGGCAGACCTCGGCCGGGCTGGCTCCACCAGCCGCATGCGTAGGGGCGTTTCCCCTGGCCTGGGCCCTCCTGTGCGGGAGGGAGGCAGATGGTGGTGCTCCCGTGAGCCATGTGCATGCTTTTCTTGGAAGCACATTCAGAAGCCTCTACAGGTGGGTCCCAGGAGCCCAATTTGGGAGGACAAGGGGACCTTTTCTCCTCGTCCTTAAACAGAACTACTCCAATTTCCTCATTTTGCATATCTAAAGTCCAGATAAGGTTTTGTTTGAACAAAGGATTTTTGTGCCTAGATATGGATTTGAAAAATCCCTGGAGTATATGATTATCAGAGTCCTGATTCTACTAACTTCAGCTGATTTAGTGATGCAGAAACCTCCACATGTTTGTGAACCCCAGAGTGCTAACACATCTCCTTAAGGGGTCGGCGCCAGTGGGTCTCCGGTACCTGCGTTAGGGTGTCTAGTCATATCCCTGCTACTGAATTCTTAGATGTCTGGTGGATTCCTTATGATACACAAAATGTTAAACTAAACAGAAATCTGGGATGACAGAGAGGAACAAGGAAAATAATGCCGTTAAGTAGTTACCATGAGTATCACTACTAACTCTGATGAAAATAATTTACTCGTAAGCCTTCCGTTGGCATCAGCACATTCAGGCCATGACACAAAGGCGGAGTTGATAGTGTCGTCACGAGGGAGGACAGACGCAGTGGTCGTAAAGCAGAACGACAACCTGTGTGGCATCACGGAGCTCCCAAAACACTGCACGGGAGGAATAATTCAGCGGCACAGGAGAAAACGCTGCTTCTCTCTCCGCAGTTTCCTTGCTAACGCCACACGTGTGTAATCTATGCAGAGCAGATCATTGGCTATTGGCAAACTCCACATCAATTAAGTAGGAATAACAGCCACCAGGTGTCAGGCAGGTGGGAGGGAGGAGGAGGGGACATTCACACCTAATGGGTGCGGTGTGCACCGTCTGGGGGATGGACACGCTGGAAGCTCTGACTCGGGTGGGGCAAAGGCAGTATATGTGACCTGAACATTTGTACCCCCGCACTATGCTGAAATAAAAATGAATGAGTGAATGAATAAACAAATAAATAAATATGCCCTGAGAAAGGAAAGGAAAGAAATGCCGTCTATGACCCTGGGCGTGTTCACTCAGGAATAAACTCCGCCAGGCTTCCAGCAGGCAGCTCGCTTCGCCCGCGTGGAGGGAGGAAGGGAGCATGCTTCTGCTGCAGTTTCCTGAGTAGCCGGGCAGTTTAGAGCCTCATCAAGTCTGTAGCCCATTTCTGGGCAGCTCGCGCCTAACTTGATCATGCCACTCTGCAACCAGGTTACGTAAGAAGTTAAATAAAAGAAGCTGCATTAAAACCTTAACCTTAATGTTCTTCCCTCCAGGAAGATTTAAGGTCTTATCAGAAGGTCTTCGCAGAACAGTGTTGTTGCAAATCTATCGGCCCGTACGCGGGAATATCTACTGCCACGAAAGGACGAAGCCTTTACTCCTCAACACCGGTTCCCTAATACGTCGAAACGCTAAGAGCTTTTGACGTACGTTTGCTTATTTCAAGAATTTGATTGTGGTTGACTTCCTGTAAATTCTTTCTGGCCCTTTAAATTACCTGTTTCCTTTTCATCGTCACGCCAACCCCTCTAAGGAGAAACCACCTTCTTCAACCCTTACTACCTGTATTACGATTCCCCAGATAAACAGAACCTACAGTGGGTATGACTGAGACACGAGAGATTTATTATGAGGGATTAGTCCATGCCACCATGGAGGAGAAGAAGTCTCACTATACATTGTCTGCAACCCGGAGAGCCAGGCAAGCCCATGGTGCGATTCCCACTCCAGGTCTGAAGATCTGAGGACCAGGAGGGTCCGTGGTGTAAGTCCCAGTCCCAGGGCGGGAGCAGACCTATGGCCCAGCTCACACAGGCAGGTGGGAAGTAAAGGGGGTGGATTTTTTTCTTCCTCTGCCTTTTGTTCCCTCTGGGCCTTCAGTGGGCTGGGCAGTGCCGCCACTGCCGGGGCGGGCGGTCTGCTCGTCGGAGCCGACTACTTCAAATGGTGACCTCACCTGGAACACCCTCACGGAGACCCCCAGAGCTAGTGGCCCCCCACGGCCCAGCCGAGTGGACACGTGAAATGAACCGTCACACTGCCCGACCCCGGGAAGGCAAATCTGCAAAAGTCCCCCAAAGATCGATCAAAGTGTGTTGGACTTCCCTGCCCGTCCTTTAGTCTGTCCAACCCTGGATTTGTTTTCTCCTGTAGCCCCGCGGCTCGTTTTAGTTTAGTCCGTCCTTTATACAGCTGCCTGCCACCATTTACTGTGAACTGTCAATTACACCTCAAAAAAGCCTTTGAGACCTAGTCTCACCCTCCCCAGTTGAAGTCCTTAGAATCGCCTTAGAACTGCGATCACTGCCGAGACCCCCCGTGTCATCTTCCTTCCGTCACCTTTTGTTCTCTGGTGCGCTAGTCCTTTGGCCACCGCAGCCACACTCATTCTGCCACCCTGCTAAAATGCCCTCGGTTTTCTCTCGGTGAGAAAGAGTTCCACCGCCTGGCACGCCGTGTGCCAACCTCTGAGGCTGAGACGCATCGGTTGGGGCTTGAAAGAACTGAGCACTTGCGGGTCTATCGTCTTCACCTCGTGGAAAATCTATTTTACCGCAATCTAGCGTTTGCTCCAGAGGCGGGGAGTGTTCTGGTGAGACGTGGGGTTTTGGTGAAATGTGGGATATTATTTCTGTTTATTCTTCCACTTTCCAACCCCAAATTCCCAGCCTAGAATTGGCTTCTCCTGTCTAAGCCCATCTTTTATTCCCTCATCTTCAAAATCCAGGTGGAAAGCCCATGTATTATCCTAGAATTCTAAAACCTCAGAGTCCCTTGGAAAACAGGCTAAAATTCCTGGACCTTGCCCAAAGATATTCTGATTCCTTAGGTATGGGATTGGGTCCGACACCTGAATTTAAATAAGTACATGGGGTGATTGGGGTTCAGGGGGTGGAGAAAACATTTTATGAAGGAGAGTCCTAGACAGGACTTGATCCTTCAACCCGGGTGACATCAATGCATTCTGCTAAATGCTCCTAAATCCAGCTTTAGTGCCTGGCCCTAGATGCAATCCCTTCTGAAGGTTTCTGCTGTCTCTCTGGTGGCTCCTCCATCCACATTCCCCTTAATTTTTTCTTTTTCCCCTTTACTGGCCTCAGTACTCTCGTGAGCTCTGTTCCACCCCTCATCTCAGTCTGCACACCCACTCCAGAAAACCTCACCCTCGCCCCGGGCTTTAAACCTCTATCTCTAGTGCAAACCTCGGCCAAGAGTGACAGACCTGACACTCAGGCACATTTGACCCACCGCCACCGGACACCTGCAGACGCACCTGCTCCTCTTCCTCCCTCCGTGACCCCAGCGAGAGACGCCGTTGCACGTGAAGTAGCCGAGACCCTGGCAGCCAGCCTGGGGCCTCCTTCGGTTGTACGTCTTGTCTTGACTGACACCCATTTATCCGAAGATTAGTCACTGAGCACTGTGGCGCTCCTGGCAATGGACAGCTCTGGGGACAAATGGTAAACAGAGAATAGGAGAGGGTCCCTCATGGGGCCGTCAGACAGCATGCGACTGTGCGGACGCGTGCCCTTCCAAGGTTTCTCTTCTCCTGCGAGTCCTAGCAGTGGGGTGACCACATGCTCCAGTTTTCCAGGGACAGTCCCAGTTTATGCCTCTGCCCCCATGTCTTGCTGGCTACCATGTTTCCCTTTGTAGCGTGTCCTGGGTTGACAATAAAGCGTGGGGTCACCTTGCCAACATTTTATTTTTTTTACTTGCACTGACATCATCAAGAGACTGGGGTATCAGCGTGGTTTCCCAGAAGGTCTCTCTGCCTTCAGTCTGGTTCCACTTTCCTGCACCTTCCATTCCGCTCCCAGAGTGAGCTTCTACTCATAACTGACCAAATTATCCTCATCGAGGTAGTAGCGATCCGGTCTTCCCACTGCCTAGAAAGTAAGTCCGACATGCTGAGCAAGGCAGAAAGGATTCCAAGGCGCTGCTGTGCTTCCTGTCTGCTTTGCCGACCTGTCTCCGCTGGTCTATCTTAGGTGCTGGACACTGACCCGTCTCCTGCCCATCCCGGTGGGCTTTTTGCCGTGCGTGGGCTTCCACCATCTCCAGCTGCTCCGGGCCTTGCCTTTCCTTTTGCCTGGAAGTCGGTTTCCCTTCCCAGCCCCGGGCCCGCCGGCAACCGCAAGCACCTCCGGCCGCTCCCGGGGTTCCGGGTGGAGTCACACCCTCTGCAGGCCGTGCAGGAAGACGTGGCGTGTTTGTCTGCAACTTGAGTTTCCCCAGAAACAACGGCTTGCCTATTTTTCCTCCCCAGCACACAAAGATCCTCGTCATGTCTTAAAAACTGTTGCTCAGGAACGCAGAGCATGAATGTGCTATAGTTTATCTGATTAACTCCCTGTTAAAGGGCATTTAAACGGCTTCTTATTAGTCATCACTGCGTGGGCTACAGGGGCTGTCCTTGCACGTGCATTTTTGTGTCTCTGTGTGTTTCTTGAGGGCACTTTGCTGGTGCGGCTTCTGGCTGGGGACAGTGTCCATGTTCTGGACGTGACTGCCGCAGAGATGAGCCTGCCCGGGGTCCGGTTGGGTCGGCCTCCCTGGGATGGCCACTCCCCAAGTGGGAGCCACCGGCCCTGGTGAGACGGAAACCTCAGCATCATGTGCTGGGGGCTGCTCCTCCCTGTCCGTGCCTGTCACTCTCACGGGGCAAGCCTGGCAGAGGTGGGAAGGGTGCCAGGGACCAGGAGGCACCTTCTGGGAAGCCCCTCCTGGAACGAAGGGACCAGCAGAGTGCCTGTCCCGAGGTTGGCAGGGCAGAGTCCTGTGCTGGTGCTGGTGTCCTGGGCTGGCCGCCCTGAGGTCACAGCTGAGCACCGAGGAACTCAGGATCCAACCTGCACAGTGGGCCGCTTCCCCTGTGTCTAAGTGGGTGGGTCTGCAGGCACTTCTGCTTCCGGGCCCTGTGGGAGAGGGACCCCAAGGGGCCGTGCAAGGCCAATGAGGAGGAGGGAGGCCACTGCCTGGGCCCGGCGGCAGGAAGCCTGTGCGTGTGCACTTTGGAAGGGTGGAGGCCGGGGTTGTGCCCAACAGGAGAGAGGCGCCTGTTCCAGGAGACTCCCAAGCAGGCAGCACCCCAGGGTTTGGGCATGTTTGTAAGGTGGGTGGCAGGTGCTGGGGACATCCACATCCCCACAGCTGGATGCCCTGAGGTCAGCAGGTGTCTGCCATCCGGCAGGTGCTGAGAGAGTCTGCTTCTGTGGAGAGACCGAATGAGTCACTTTGGGAAGGGGGGCGGTTACCGGGATAATATTCTGCCAAAGCTAGGGTAATTTTTTTTTTTTTTTATGTATTTCAAATGTTTTTAGACACTAATTTAAACTTTAAAATTCTTCCCTGGTTTTTGCTGGAGTTGTTGTCTAAAACCTAAGCAGCATGGTTTGCGTTGACTTGGTCTCTGCCGTTTCCCTATTCCTGTTTTTCAGAGTCACTGCGATTCCTTCTGTCCCAGAACAGGCCCGCTCTGTCTCGCAAGTCCGAGAGGGTGTCTGTTGGTGAGGGGCGTGTTGTTATGACGAAGTCACAAAGCCAGTCAACGAGGATGCCGGGACGGATGTCCCTCCCACCCCGCCTGTCCCCCAGCACCTGTGGAGTGGCCGGCAGGGAGGGGTGGGGAGAGCTGCCCACCACAATGCCCATGGCCACACACTCGAAGGGCCAGTTCTGGGGAAAAACACTGCGGTATGGGTTTAGCTGATTCTAGAGAATGTCGGTGTGTCTACACCACATTGTCCGTGTGCTACTGTTATGACTGTGCACCGAGCCCCCGTCGCACCTCCCTCTGGGGACTGCCGTGGGATCCGGACTGGAGGTGACGGCACGTGACACCCCAAGGATGAGCAACGACGGCCAGGAGGGCAGCGTGTCCGCGGCAGGGGCTGGGCGGGGGAGGACAACCCCAGGCATCCCACCTGTTTTCTCGCTCCGGTCTGTGTGGCCCTGGCTTTGGCCTTGGCAAGGGACAGGCCCCCAGCCCCAGCCTGGCCCAGGGTCCTCCTGCTGCAGGAACCGGTTACATCACAGAAGGCACCTTCCTGCTCCAACACGGAAGAGCCGGAGCTGCTTGTTATGTAATCCAAGCCCCTCGGCCGTTGGCATGCAGTCCCCCAAATCCCGCTTGAGGGCCCATGGAGCACCGTGTCCTGGGTTCTCCGTCCCGAACAGGCGGCTGCCTGGTGCGTTCATTGCCCCCGCTCGCAAATAGAGCGAAACGCCGAGCGCTTTCTGTCTCCAGCTCTCTGACGACTTCCCGTGGGTTTGCTGTTTGGAACGAGCCGGTGACGGAGTGACGAGGCCCCAGGCGTGTCCTGAGGGCAGAGTGTGTGCCAAGTCGGGTGGCAGGGCCAGCGTGGAGCGTGTCCTGCCCATGCCATCGGGGACCCAAGTGGGAACCTTGCCCTCACTCAGCTGGTCAGTAAACGCCGCAAAGAAGACGGACCGGGGCTGTACACGACACCTAAAACAACGTGCAGAATGATTTTTTTAAATTGCCTGTATGTGTGTTGACAACTTAAAGCCTCAGTGCCTTGGCACTGAGGGTTTCTGGCCCGGCCATGTGTGCCAGGCGGCAGGGGCACGCACAGCTCCCCTTGAGCATCTGGGTTGGACAACAGATTGAAGGACTGTCCTTGAACAAATATTTACGGGGTGATGACCACAAGCAAGAAGTGGGGCTGGGCTTTGGAGCCGGCCTCGGGACGCCCCGTTCGCTGACATCGAGGCCTTTGAATTTTCCGAGGTGAGATGGGCGGGCTGAGCGCCTGGCGGAAAGCTCCTCATCAACAGAGGCAGGGCCGGTTCTGGGAGTGTCCCCGGCCGGCTGGCCTTCCCGTGAGCTCCCCGGCCGGCCGTGCAGTGCCGGTCAGTCCCGAGTGAGGGCAGTGGGACCTGGGAGTCCGGGCCCTTCTGTCACTTACTGAGCAGGTCTATGCTACTGCCACCTGTGCTACTGCCACCTGTGCTACTGCCACCTGTGCTATTGACACCTGTTCTACTGCCACCTGTGCTATTGCCACCTGTGCTACTGCCCCGTGAGTTAGCACCTCCTCTCATTTTTCCAAATATCTGAGTCATACTGAGGACTTGGACAAAAGTTGCCTTTTCGTTCTTTACTCACCTGTCACGACCTTACAGCGTGTAACCGTCTCTCCTCTTTTCCTTCCCACTCGAAACACGTTTCTTCTCCTCGCGGCTCATCCCCGACTTGGGCGCTCAGACGGGGGACTGAAACAGACACCTTTGATGTGTCTTTTTAGTTCAGCGCTGCTTCAATGCTGTCTGAATCACAAGTGATCAAATTAAAGAGGGCGAAACTGCCGGATTCTAATGTGGTTTAATTAAAGCTACCCCTCATTAAGGACACGAGAGGGAAGTGGAGCCCTTTTAAAGCTACTTCGGTTGCTGTTGCCAACTACAGACCTCTCAAACTTTCCACAGTTAATTGCACTCTGAGTTTCCAGAGCTACTTTCATCCAGGAATCCTGAAGTACGTTCGAGTTGTTTGCACTCTCCGGTTAAGTCAGGTTCTCCCGGCTGTGCTAGGCCAAGGTGGGGCTCAGAGCCCACTGGACGACAGAAAGCCGAATTGAAAGGGCATACATGGCGACAGATGTTGGTAGATATGACCAAGAAGTCCAGAGGTGAGAGGACCTGCCACCTCCTCCACGCTGGCACAGGTGACCCCCGTGCTCCAGCTGGAAACCTCTCTCCTCCTTCCTTCCCGTCCGCTTCTCGGTGTGGTCCTGTTGTCAGCCAGGCGCTGCAAGTTCGCAGCTCAGAGTTTGTTGCAAGGGTTCCAGGTGTCCTCAAGGCTCAGGCCCTTTCCATTTTCCTTCTCTGTTGTCTTCAGTGTGTTGGTGTTGCCTCATGGCTCCAAGGTGGCTGCCACAGTCCCAAATGTCACATCCTCACCCAAACACATTTAAATAGTGAGAAACTCAGAGAGAGGAAAAGGGATTACCTTATGTCTGAAAGAGTGACCTTTCCAAGAACCCCCCAGCAGAGTGTGGCCCCAGGGCCGGGCACATTCCTGCCTGTGGTGTGTGGTGGTCCTTAGCTCTGCTCTCACACTGCTGGCCTCTTCTTCTGTGAACGTGGAGAGTGTCTGTCCTGCACTCGCTTGGGCCGCGTGTGGTCCTGTGACGTTTGGAGCGGCGAAATGTGAGCACGGGAGCACATGCCAACTCCAAGAGCAGATTTCAGGGATGGTGCAGGATCAGCACGTACCTTTTCCTCCACGCTGGTTACCCCCGAAGTCTGTGCTGAGAGGAGGCGTCTGTCAGCCGGGGACGCTGGGTGAGGAGGGGGCAGAGGCCCCTGTGCCCGTTCAGGGACACAATGGGTACTTCACACATTGGTTTTCATTTTTTAATTTTTTAAAACTTTTAATTGACAAATAATACTTATGTCTGTGTGTGGGGTACAATGTAACTTTGTTTTTTTTTTTTTTTTTTTTTTTGAGACAGAGTCTCACTTTATTGCCCAGGCTAGAGTGAGTGCCGTGGCATCAGCCTAGCTCACAGCAACCTCAGACTCCTGGGCTCAAGTGATCCTCCTGCCTCAGCCTCCCCAGTAGCTGGGACTACAGGCATGTGCCACCATGCCCGGCTGATTTTTTCTATATATTAGTTGGCCAATTAATTTCTTTCTATTTTTAGTAGAGATGGGGTCTCGCTCTTGCTAAGGCTGGTTTCGAACTCCTGACCTCGAGCGATCCGCCTGCCTCAGCCTCCCAGAGTGCTAGGATTACAGGCGTGAGCCACCGCGCCCGGCCAACGTAATGTTTTTGTGCATGTATGCATTGTGGAGGGATACAAGTCGATTAACACATGCGTCACCTGATGTTTTCATGGTGGGAACATTTAAAATCTACTCTGCGAGCAATTTTGAAATATTCAGTCCACTATTATTAACTCTGGTGACCATGATGTGCAGTGGATCTCAAAAGCTCGCTCCTCCTGGCTGATGGAGACTTCACACCCCTTGACCAACATCTCTCCGTCTCCACGCCCGGCTCCCCAACTTCTGGTAAATACCGCTCCGCTCTTCTTTACTTCCATGAGTTCAGCTTTCTTTGTTTTCTGCACCTGGCTCGTTTAACTTCACATAATTTCACTGAACAAAACCCTGAGTCTATCCACGTTGTTCCAAATGACAATTACAGAATTTCATTGCATTGTTTTTTTTTTTTTTTTTTGAGACAGAGTCTCACTCTGTTGCCCAGGCTAGAGTGAGTGCCGTGGCGTCAGCCTAGCTCACAGCAACCTCAGACTCCTGGGCTCAAGCAATCCTCCTGCCTCAGCCTCCCGAGTAGCTGGGACTATAGGCATGCCCCATCATGCCCGGCTGATTTTTTCTATATATACTGGTTGGCCAATTAATTTCTTTCTATTTTTAGTAGAGACGGGGTCTCGCTCTTGCTCAGGCGGGTTTCCAACTCCTGACCTTGAGCGATCCTCCCGCCTCGGCCTCCCGGAGTGCTAGGAACACAGGCGTGAGCCACCGCGCCCGGCCATCATTGCATTCTTTTTTGTTTAAAGTTGAATAGTATCCCAGTAAGTGTGTATGTCGTGCTTTCTTTATCTGTCCACCTGTGGGTGGACGCCAAGGCCGATTCCGTGTCACGGCTGCCGCGCACAGTGCCGCCGTGGACGCAGAAGTGGCGACGTCCAATCTCCAGTTGACCCTGCTTCCCGGGTGGCGTACCAGTCATGGGATTGCTGGCTCCCGGGGTGGCAGTTCTACTTTGAGGTGTGTGAGGAAGCTCCCTGCAGTTTTCCACGGTGGCCGTTCTAGTTTCCACCCCCCAGCAGTGCGTTTCCTTTTCTCCACACCCTCGCCGACGTTTGTCTGTTCCTTTTCCATAACAGCCTTTCTGGCAGGTACGAGGCTACCTCTGATTTGTTCCCCTTTGCACTCCCTCGGCCACGAGTGATGCCGAGCACCTTTTCACAGATCTATCGGCCACTTGCACGTCTTCCTTCGAGAAATGCGCCCATTTTTAATCAGGTTATTTGTTTCCTTGCTATTGCGTTGAGTTCCTGATGTGTTTTGGATTTGAGCCCCTTACCAGGTGCGCGGTGTGTAGATGTGTTTTCCCAATCTGCAGGCTGTGCACAAGCTCTGCAGTTGGACGCCGTCCCGTTCGTCGAGTGTTGCTTTTATTGCCTGCACTTTTGGGGTCCTATCCGGGGCTTTTCCTCTGTATTTCCTCCTACTAGTTTCACAGTTTCAGATCGTAGGTTTCAGTCCTTAGTCCATTTTGAGTTTATCTCTGCATACGTACGGTGTGAGGTAGGGATCCAAGGCCATTCTTCTGCATATACTGGTCACTTTTCGCCACTTTAATTAAGGTCATCTCTTTTTACTTAACACTTTTTACTCATTTTACTCAACACTTCGTGTTTTAAGAAAATAAGGAGAAAAGGTGAATATATAGAAGAAAGAACAGTGGAACAGGAGCCCGGAGTCTGCAGTGGGAGGAAGAGTCTCTCGCGTCCATGTGGCTCCTACCGTGGACACGCCTCTGTGAAACAGACGTTCAGCTGGAAAAGCCAAGTGCGTGTGTGCACGGGTGCGATGAAAATCCGTGAGTTTACAATAGACTTAGAAGTGTAATATTTAAATGGGTGCACTCGTGAAAATGTTTGAAGAAAGGGTAACTACCTCAAACTCAGCCTGAAAGCATCGCCACATTTGCTTACAGTAGGGTGTGGCCATGGTGAGGATTCATGCCGTGTGGGACATCAACGGTTCCTCGAAGACCAGCACTCAGAATCGGCTGTCACCAGGGATCACTTTGCCCACACCAAATGTGTCCAAACAGGAACAGTCATTTACTGCAGGCGGTTTCTGTTGTCCCTTTGTTTTATTTTGGAATTATTCCCTTGATGTTAAGAAAGTGTATTTTGGAGGGAAGAACAGAAAAAAAAAAAAAGAGAGAGAGAGAGAATTCCCAAGAAACTGTTCTTTAAACCCATTCTGCTACTTTGCACATGCGTGGTATTTTATATTCTATTTTTCTGAGCTTTTTGGTTTATTTCATTTTGTTTTGTTTCAGCTTAAGACACAGAATATGCAGTGTGACCTAGTAATCATTCCTGCAGAATCTTGTAGAAATTTGGGGGCGAGACAGACGTTTTGGATGTTAGGCTTTTCAAGCTGAATTTTGCATCAATGCATTTTTATGAATTCTGATGTGGAATATGTTTCCCAGATATGCACGGGGCAGAGCTGAGATGCCTGTGTGACGTGAGGGCAGGAGGGGACAGACACCTCCTGGGGTCAAGATGTTCATCCATCAGCGGAAAGGACTGGATCATTTATCACATTCATCTGTTTATTAAAAAAATTGGCACCTTCCTCCAAAAGTAATTAAATATGGGAAAAATGTGATCTGTAATTTTCGCTTTATTTTGCTGATAATGTAGACTGTGTTGGTTTTCTAAAAATATTGGGTAATGGTTTTGGCAAACCTTGTGTCAAAATGAGAATGTCTCAGTGAGATTTGAGGGTCACTACTTGTTTTAAAAGTTCACTTTTATCCATTATTTATTTGGAGGGCTGTTTACTTTCTGTTGGAAGCAGGGGCTGGTGCAGCAGAAACGAGATGGAAATCTGACAGCAGGAGAGTGCCAGGAGTTTTGACAGGGTAGAGGGGTTCCCTTCCGTGGGAAGCCTCGCACCTTTTTGACGTCTGTCGGGAGGAGAGACTGCGGCAGGGCTGACGCCTGGGGCAGGATGTCAATTGGACATCTTCTCCCCTTCAATTATCCAGCAGCTGATAAAAAATAAAATAAAGTTTAAAATTTGACATGATTCACCAAGTTAGTCATCACAAGTTTGCATGGAGTTCCATTCCGGAGCAGTTGCCTGGCCCTCGCGGTGGGAAGGCATTAGGTCCAGCACTCTGGGAGGCATATCAATCCTCCCAGCCACCTCCGACCCAGCCCGAGGTGTGGTCACCTGAGTGCTGGGGTGGACAGGCCGGAGCAGGAGGAGGAGCCCTCCGGGGGTGGGGTGGAGCTCCGCCCTGCAGCGCCCAGAGCCTGTCGGGCTGCAAGGTGCATGGTCGGGCTGCAAGGTGCATGGTCGTTATTTCTCAAAGTCCATCAGCTTCTGTCACTGGGTTTTTGTGTTTGATTGTTTTGCAGCTATTATTATTCTAATTGATGAGTGCTCCACAGTGTCAGGGCCTGAGCCTTTTTTTTTTTTTTTCTCTCTCTCTCTCTAGGAATCAGAGTTTCCCTGGGACAAGAATCCTCGTGGAACTGCACTCCGCAAGGGAAGTGTCTGGGAGGGATCCGCACATTAAGCTGGGAGTCGATTAATTAATTCAGCTAAGAATGTAAGTGGGACCCTAATGGCCCGAGAGAGTTAAGTGCCCAGAGCCATCTACTTGCTCCCTGGGTACCATTTACGAGCCCAAATGCCCATTTCTGAAGTATGCACTGGAGGACTGAACCAGTTAATGTCATCGATTTTTTTTTTCTTCTTGGTAAAAATACTTTAGGCACATTTAAGAAAATACAGAAAATTATAAGATAGAGATACTCCTTCCACTCAGATACGACTCTAGGTAATATCTCTCTCTGCCTTTATGTCAGGCCTGCAAATGCAAACACAAATAAACTGACGATCCTATTTTACGTACGATTTTGTATCCAGACTTTTCTAATTAAAATGATATCACAAATAGTTTCCTATGTCATTTAATATTCTTAGAAATATGCCATGCATTTGGATAAACTTAATCTATTTAACCATTCTTTTATTTTTGGACGTTGAGGTTTGGGATTTTTTTTATAATTTGAATTAATGTTGTTATTGGTAATCATGCACCTTAATCGTTGTCTGTGCTTTCAATTAGTTCTTTAAGATAGATCTTTAGAAATGAAATTCCTGGGACAAAGGACAAACGCTTTTTTAAAGCCTTTCGGTAAATGTGGCCAATTGCACATTTCAAAACATACATATATATATATATAATAATAGATTGATATAGATATAGTTATAAAGACACGCACTACATTAGTTTAGGGGGTTCCATTTCACCATGCGCTCACCAACATTGAGTATTTTAATGGAAACGAAAGCATAAGAAATATTAAAGATATATATTTGATAGGTTAAAAAAATCACTGGTTTCATTGGCATTTCTTTAACCACGAACAAAGTGCCATTTTTCTTGCTTTTGCTCCAACTGCTCATTCAAAGTTCTGAAACTGTGCTGTCCAAAGAGGCAGCCACCCGCCCTATGGGTCTATTAATCTTAAAGCTTACATAAAATAAAATAAAGGTTTAAATGTAGCCCCTCAGTTTCACTCAGCACTCAGTCATAGCAGGAGGCTGAGAGCTTGTGGATTGGAGAGTGTGGTAGGGGACATTTCAGGCATCCCAGAATGTTCTATTGGACAGTGCTGTTCCAGCATCCTGCCCAGGGGATGGGCCCTCGTTTATTCTGGACTTCAGGCAGAAATCGGTCTACCTGGCTTGTCAGGGACCCGAGATACACACCTTGCAGTTTTCCGTCCTGCAGGGAATGTGGCATCAGCGTGAGGGCCGTGTGGCTTCTGGAGTCCAGGGAGGCAGGTGTCACTCAGGGGACGGGACTTCCCGCTGGGGCTTGAGGACCTTGATATAGCTTTGCCTTGGTAAAGACGTCATGGTAAGATGCCAAGAAATGTTCAGGTTTCTATTTTAAGTTAAAACACAGGTCACGTGTTTTAATTTGAATATGGCAGATATTGAACAGGGCATGAAGTCTTTTTGGAGGTTTTGCTACTTGGTTTCATCGAAAACATTTTAATGATTCTAATTTTCTAGGCATTGACACATGAGAAAAATAACTTAATGGGGAAATGTGCTGTATGATACAACTATTACTAGTACTTTACACTTCTTCAGGTCTGCAGTTCATAAGGTTTTCTGTCTCATTTAATTAGTCCCAGCCTCAATGGGAGGGGCCCCGCAGGTGCCAGTTTGGCAGGTGAGGAGATGGATGTCCTTTCTAAACTGCTAAGTTTCTCCCCCAAGGACATGCAGTGGCCCAACTTGAGGCTTGTGTCCAGGTCATTTCACTTTTTTTATTGTTATTTTTTTTTTATTATAACCTAGCTTTGAGAGCATTGATAAATGTGAAGAATCTCTCAAAAAGAAAGCATCAGCTTGGCCTTCTAACGAGAACGTGCTTCCTTTCAGCTGTTGGAGATCGGGTGGCTCCACAGGCCCACCCACCACGATACGAGCATCCATGGGTCTTCCCAACAGGCCCCTCCACGCTCGCCGTCGGGGCTCTCAGCCCTGGGTCGCGCTGGTGCTCGCACACCGCCTTTCTCTGCGCACCGTGCATTTGCTCACCGCCATCCCGAGCCACCCTGGGAGGTGGCAGGGGCAGAGAGTCTTCTCCTCGTGGGACCAGAGGGCAGGGGCCCCTTGGGGACGGGCCGCCGTGAGGCTCAGAGGCAGCGGCATGAGGGACGATGATTGATGCGTCTGTAAAAAGCGAAGGAAACTGTGTTTTTAATGGTAGACCGTGGAGTTATGGCGCTCACCTGGTTTTAAGCATCCAGGCCCTCCGCAGAACGTGCCCCGCCCAACTGCACACCTGCAGGTGTGGCCTGGCCCCGCCGGGCGGCTAGGACTGGGCTGACCCCGGGAGGCCATGCCCTGCCCATCCTGCTGCCGTGTGGCCAGGGGCTGGGTTTGCCTGCTACTGCCAGTTGGGGAATTGTCCAACACCTCTTCAGTGGCATTTGATCCTGGGGTTTATGATGAAGTGGCTAAGGAGGAAAATCCTATTTATTCACAAAGCGCTGCATGGTGCAGAGGCACATATGGGTAGGCTTTTTTCCAGCTCGAGACCCCCCCCCCAACAGGGCTGGCATCTGACAGTGCGCAGGGTCAGTGAGGTCTATGTGCAAAGCACCTGGCACCTCCAGGTGCACGAGCCGCACGCGTCCCATTCCGTCCCCCATACGTGGGCAGGTGGATAGGGGACCCACAGCATTCCTGAGGGTGACCAGCTCATCCTGGTTTGCTGGGCGCATTCCTGGTTTTCCACTGAAGTTCGAGTTCTAAGAACTCCCTCTATCTTAGGCAAATCAGGGCTGTTGGGCACGCTTTGTATTCTGGCCAGAGTGACCTAAGTTCTCAATGTTTTCCTAAAGAAGTGTCCCATTTCTGTTTTGTTGGTTGTAACCTAATGCTCATGAGACAATTGAACCACTTACCTCCCATAAATTAATGTCATTTCCACCGACCTCTGGCTTTGAGTCTGGTGTCGGGGCTTTGCCCAGTGGGGAGTTTCCCAAGGCCCGGTGCAGGTGCCTTCCAGGAAGGGGCACCCCTATGCTGGGCTCCCTCTGGGGAGGAGGGGCAGAGAACAGGGGGTTCCATGGGCTGAGCCCAGGAGAACCCTCAGATGTCTGCCTCTGGGCTCCCTGCTTGGCACAGAAGGAGGCTGCCGGTTCGCCCCTAATCCAGGGTTTACACGCAGAGTCGGCGGCTGCCGACAGAGTGCGGGAAGCAGGTAGGAAGGGCTGCTGTGTGGCCCAGAGTGAAACTCCTTAATCCCAGCTCCAGGTATCTGAGTCATGGCCCAGAGAGAGCCAAGAAAGCCGCCTGGTGTGTTTACCAAGAGCCTGGGAACATTCTGTCTCCACGGAAATACTCTTCAGCTTCTTTACGGTTCATTAAAGGGTAGGAAAGAATTAAATAATTTTATCTGAAATCCGAAGTGCCCAATGAGTAGAATAAATGTTTGGCTTTATTTCTGTGATGTTGAGAGACGACTTTGATTTCTAGTGCTTGCTAATCTCTTAGTTTTCTTGAGTACAGGTAATTCTATTATAAATTAACAAGGGAAAGTAAACCAACAGGGGGGTTTTTAATTGCGTATAATTACTTGGCATGCCAAAGTATTTGACAATTGAGATAATTTGCCTGAAAGTGTTGGTATTTAGTGAATAGAATTTATGGTAATTCCCTGCTTTTCTCCCAACTGCCTAGTAATCTTTACAACAAGGAAGTAGAAGCACAGTAAGAATTCCGAGCTGAAACAAAGTGATACATGAAAGTGCTTAAAATGTATCTATTTGTCTTTGTTTCAACAGGAATCCAAAACAAAGTTAATCTGATCAACAAGGATCAATAGAAAAGTGAGTGAAGATTCGCATTGCTTTGAAGCCGGGAAAGGCAAGGAAGTAATCCCCGCAGACAATGGCGCCTCTAATTCCAGGCTCCAGCACTGAGGGCCATTGTGAAGTGGGATTTGCTGGGTTTCAGGTTCTAATTTGAACTGTACAAGCAGGTGCAGCGACGGAGGCAGAACTTCTGTCGTGGCACCGCTACCACTCCTGGCAGACGCAGTGCGCCATTAATCCAGCTTTAGGCCCCGATCACACGGCTCCTGCAAGCGAGCGTCACCTTCTGTCCGCCTTGCTTTGCTGTTCAGGTGCCTCTCTTACCTTGGGACTCGGTCTCCTGGGAGGGGAAAACGGAAACAAGCGAAGGCAAGTTCAGTTTCAAATCTGAAAAGCAAAAATTCACCGGAAAAAAAAAAAAAAAAGATTCTAGCCTAACCCTAAAACTATGTGGACAGAAACATTCAAGGGGAAACCGAGGTAGAAAGCGAAGGTTTCTAAAGCAAAGGGCTCCGACTTCATCCCTCGCTGCTGCCGGGGGCCCCTGCACCCCCTCCCATCGCGAGGGGTAAATATCGGACGCTTCCACTTCCCTTTGCGCGTTTTTGCATCACGGGCAGAGTCTGGGAAACACAACCTCAGGAGCAAGAGTCCATGACCGCAGGAGAGATCCTGTGGGCACCGGTTTCTTTGGGCAGCCGCTGCCCAGGCGGGTCACCCAGCATGCTTCCGCGAGCGTCTTCCAATTTCAGGCTACTAGTGCTTGGGGACGGGAGAGCCTGGGCCATGAAGCGAGAGGCCTCAGAGGGCAGACTCACCCTGGGCACAGCCGTGCTGGCCCCTCCTCCACTCCTGAGTGTTCAGTCAGGCCCCTTGCTGTGCATGTCCCTCAAGCTCTCCCTGGCCAGGTGGGGTAAACATTTTCACCCCAGCCTTCCTTAGTACACACCTTCTCGTCCTTGCACCACACCCAGGAGGGACAGAGAGCCAGGAGAGACAGCCGGGTGCTGTTGTTACTCACATGGAGGGCGAAGTGAGACTGCCCTCTTCCCCGCGGCATCTGCGACCCGCGGGCTGACCGTGAGCCAGGTCAGGGCGCTCTCTGCCATGCCAGCCGGGAACGTGTGAGTAGAGGAAGTGAAGACACACGGGCTCCCCCAGCTCCGGGAATAATTTCCCTTTAGTTACCGTGTTTCCCCGAAAATAAGACCTACCCATACAATAAGCCCTAGCAGGATTTCCAAGCATTTGCACAATAGAAGCCTCACCCCGAAAATAAGCCCTAGTGATGGGCGTGGCTACACAGCGCATCTGCACAACCCGTGCATTTCGTGTAAAGAAGACGAGCAGCCCTTCTCCTCTGCCCCGTGAGAGCTCTATTGCTTGACATGAGAGATTGGGGCCGATGGTCCTAAAGGAAATAGAGTCGTAAGACATTCAGGATGGAATTTGGGGTTTGGAGAATTAGGATGATGTTCCAGAAGAAGACGACTTAACTATATTGGAATAAAAGTAGATTGTTGTACCATACTTAAAAAAAATAACACATCCCCTGGAAATAAGCCCTAGGGTGTTTTGTTGAGGGAAAATAAATATAAGACCCTGTCTTATTTTCAGGGAAACACGGTACATACCTGCCTTCCCTTTCCCACAATTCCTGCTCCTGGTGCCTACCGTGAGTCGGACACAGTCTGGGCTCTGGGAGTGGGGAAGGGGGAAAATGCTTGCTCTCAGAGTCTGGGAACAAGGGAACAGCAACAGCCACGCCGTGCAGAGAGGTGGGGAGAGGCTGCCCACTGCGGGGTCCCCAGGGTGCAGCTGACTCAGCCCCAGCGAGGGTGGCTTGGAGCTGAGGGCCAAAGCCTCGTCCAGTGGGACTGTGAACGATCAGACACGTTACTGACCCTGGAGGACTTCAGCTTGAAAGCCACGTGCAGACGCTCGGAGGCCAGTACAGGTGGAGGGGTATGAGGCCCAGCAGCAGATTCGGTGCTGGGAGGGGGACCCCAGTGTCATAGGGGGTCGGCTCCAGGTCGGTGGGAAGGGCCTGACCGTGCAGCATGGGGCACTGGGCTGAGGAGTCCACCCACATCCTCAGCCCAGAGTCAAGAGATGACATCTCCTGACAGTCACTAGGACCAGGCTGTGGGGTGGGTTTGGGAGAGGGAAGGCTGATGGTTTGGGGCTGTTTTTATGGGAGATACTGGAGAGGCAAAGGCACAAATTCTCCTTTGTCATTTTGTACCTCTGTGAACTCGGGCAGGCAACTGACATCTTTTAAAATTTTGATTTATAAAAGATTGATGCAAATTGATATACACAATTTCAGGGTACATGTGATTATTTTATTTTTTATTTTTTGAGACAGTGTCTTGCTCTGTGGCCCAGGCTAGAGAGCAGTGGTGCAATCACAACTCACTGCAGCCTTGAACTCCTAGGTTCAAGCGATCCTCCTGCTTCAGCCTCCTGAGTGTCTGGGACTACAGGCATGCACCAACACACCCAGCTCATTTTTTTAAAATTTTATTTTATAGGTTGGGGCCTCGCTATGTTGCCCAGGCTGGTCTTGAACTCCTGACCTCAAGCGATCCTCCCACCTCCCATAGTGCTAGAATTATAGGCATGAGCCTATAATCCTAGCTATTTGATATGTACAATAAATTATTATAAACTTAAGTCACCCTACAGATCTATCTAACACTAGGCGTTATTTCTTCCATCAAACTGTACATTTATACTACAAAATAACTACTTTTTTTTTTCATTCTGAGAAATGAGAAAGCTACTGTATGTATAGGGGTTAATAGATGTGCCTTAGGATATTGAGTAAGCTATGTTTTTTCTTCTCTTATTGCTTAGTCTATCAGGTGGAAAAACAGCTCTGAGAAACCTCAGGCAAATCATGGTTAGAGGTGAGCAAGTAAACTAACAATGACGAATGAAGCAGACGTCCTTTTATGCTTATTTTTTTCTTAACATAACCTGGACAGTGCCTTCTTCCTGAGCGTGCACTAGCCAATGGGCCGTGAATCTGATTTTGAGGATGACTGGGTGCTACCTGAACAGAACTGGGAAGAGCCATGTGCTCAAAATGCCACCGCAGGACACAGCCACATGCACGACATGCTTTGCAGTAGAGGCTGCTGTCTGTGTATTCCAAACCCTAAAATAGTCCTTTGAGCAATCCCGCCTCCCACTGCGTGCAGATTTCCCATTTTGCAACCTCTGCGTGTCCCGTGTTGCCATCCTGTCCCCTGTTCTTCCTAAGCTGCACAGTCACGAGATGGAGGAGCCACTTCTGACGCCAGGAGGTGGTTACCAGAGAGGGATCCTGCACTGGATGTGAACCCCGGGGCCTTTAGCCCACCTGTCACCTGGAGAGTGCACATTGTACCCAGTGGGTAATTTTTCACCACTACACAGGATATAAATGTAACAATTCTGGTACCCTCTAAATCTACGAAAATTAAAAAAAATGAAAATTATTATTGTTATTATTATTTTTTTTTGAGACAGAGTCTCGCTCTGTTGCCTAGGCTAGAGTGCCGTGGTATCAGCCTAGCTCACAGCAACCTCCAACTCTTGGGCTCAAGTGATCCTCCTGCCTCAGCCTCCTGAGTAGCTGGGACTACAGGCATGTACCACCATGCCCGGCTAATTGTTTCTATATTTTTTTATTTGGCCAATTAATTTCTTTCTATTTTTAGTAGATACGGGGTCTCACTCTTGCTTAGGCTGGTTTCATACTCCTGATCTTGAGCAATCCTCCCACCTCGGCCTCCCAGAGTGTTAGGATTACAGATGCGAGCCACCGTGCCCGGCCAAAAAAAAAAAGAAAATTATTAATATCATTCTTGCAGGTGATATAATTTTCCAACAAGAAAATAAAAATAATCCAAAATGCTAAAAAAAGTAAATAAAAAAAACACCTGGTCTTCATGCTAAAATAAAGCCTTTATTGTGCTCTCAATCTTAGCTGAAACGGGGGGCATTTCTCATAGTTGTATTCTTCCATTTCCCACAGCATCTTATGAGGTATTTTAATTATCCCCAGTTTAAAGACAAGAACTCTGAGACTCAGGAAGTTGAACACTTACCCAGGGGTTTCAGAACCAGCAAGTGGAGAAGTCAGGATTTGAACTCGGGTGGTTTGACACCAGGGTCTTTGCTTAGACATCATGTCGATAAGAGAAAAAAGAAAAAAAAAAATTAAGATTATCTGGTGAGCAACTCTCAATGGTCAATTATGTCTACTATATCTATATTTCAAAGTAGAATTTCAGACTACCTCACATAGGCTTTTATAATTCAGTATCTTATCTCTCGCCTGATGTTTATTGCAAGACGCTTCTCTCCCAGGCTGCGTGGTCCTTACAGGCTCCCTTGCCAGAGGCGTGCTGTTGAGTCTGCTGTTACAACAGCTCGGAATCTGAGTCTGTGATGTGGGCGTCTCTGCCCTCCAGGTCTCTCAGCCCCCCAACCAGTTTGGGGCCCAGGAAATAGACATCGAATTAGCTCATGGATTTACTGATGGGTGAAGCTCTCTTGACTCAGCATGGCGTGTGTGACTCCCCCTAAACAGATCGCTCTCTTGCGATCCTGTTTGTGTTTTGGTTTGCACCTGTGAGTCTTAATTGCAGCCACCAGCAACGGACACTTACCAATGACAAACCAAGTGTTGCACGACTGCTTCTTATTAGCTCTTTTGCTAATTCCGCCAAGACTTGAGTGAGGTTTGCCAGCTCCTCTGTCTTCGCTGAGCAACTTCAAGACGACAGTTGCCATGTTTCCAGTTCTCGCCTGTCCGGAACTTGCAGAGTATCACACCTGTCTCGGCTCACCTGGCCACCCTTCGGTTTGTAGAACGACCCTAGAAACCACTTCCTTTGAGGCTTCGCTTCCGGACACGACTGTGGCTAGACTCTTTCCCCAGGGCGTCTCTGCAGGGAGTGGCCGCTGCTTGTCGAAGTCCCCGTGGGCTTTGGCCCAGTGTGGGTCTGTCTGTGGCTGCCCGGCCTCCTCCAGCAGGGGGTCAGCTGGACGGATGTCACATACAGCCCTGCCTCCTGTCCCACATGCAGTTATTGGATCCCTCACTGAACCTTTTCATCGTTTTCTCTTTACAATTGTCTCTGCCATTTCACATCCTCATTTGAGGCTAATGAGACGCTGTTTGTGCCGTGATCTTCCTTCCAATAGCAGTCGCTGCGTGGGCTGCGTGGCCTCACTGGCCGCATGTGCGTCCTCCTCCCGCCCTGCGGGGTGGCATTTCGGCCTCTCGGGACAGCCCCCCGAACGGCCCGGCGCTTCTGTGGAGCCTCCCCGCTGACCCCATGTTACCTTAAGTTTCTCTATTTTTAACTTTGCTCCTCGGTTGGCTTTTCGACATTTTCTTCCTAGTTTTAAGTCTGTCCCTTTGAGACTCATTGTTTCTGTGCTATGCCCGGGGTGTCCCCAAGTGCCTAAGATACCAAACCTGCTTGTGCAGTGGCCGCTGGTCCTCGTGGCTACCCCGGGCCCTCTCCAGGCATGTCCTGGGCCAAATGGACGAGCACCATTTGAACAGTGAGTTAAGCATAAACGTTGGAGTCTCTTAGCAATCAGAATAACGGGTTGCTTTCTTAGTGCTCTAGTGAGCACGGTGGCGTCTTTGCAGACTGGCTGATGACCAGCCAGAGAAGCTCACGAGGAGGGCTGTGGGGCCTCCACCTGCTTCCTCTCCAGACCCCCACCTCAGCTCCGTGGGCAAAAGCCTACAAAGAGGGCAGGGAACCCCGAAATAGCCACCAGTTCTCCCAGCTGAGGCCTGTGAGAAAGCCAGCCTGGTGGCTGGCGTGTGTAGCCTGGTAGCTGTCCCCCAGTGAGAGGTGCTATTAGGGCAGGAGGGCTGCCGGTCCCGTGAGCCCGCTATGGCCCTGAACTTTGTCTCACGCTGTAGGGGCGGCTGCCACAGGAAGGGCCTGTGACCGTGTGAGCTCCATGTTCTGAATCATAGTTCTCAGTTGACGCATTCCAAACTTTCTGCCGAGTATGAATTAAAGACTTTTATACTTTCTCCTAAAAAACCTAACCTTTGTGGCGGGGCGAGGTGTGGCTCACACCTGTAATCCCAGCGCTTTGGGAGGCCTAGGCAGGAGGATTGCTTGAGGCCAGGAATGCAAGGTTGCAATGAGCTACGATGACACCACTGCACTCCAACCTGGGTGACAGAGACTCTGTCTCTAAAGGACAGACTTTGACTTCTTTCAGCAGAATTTTGTAGTCTTCTTCATATGACTCTTCCATATGCTTTGTTAGATTTATAACTATTTCATGATTTTGAGGGGCCAATGTCAATGATAGTATGTTTTTAATATCAGAGTCCACTTGTACATTGATGATATTTAAGAAAGTAATTGATTTTTGTACATTAAACTTATATCCTGGTACCTTGCTATAATTGCTGATTAGTTCCAAAATTTTTTTGATGACTGTTTTTGATTTTCAACATAAGCATTTATGTCATCTGTGAACAAAGATAGTTTTATTTTTCCCTTTACAGTCTGTATGATTTTACTTCCTTTTCTTGGCTTATTGCATTAACTAGGATTTCTAGTGCAGTATTGAAAAGGAGTCACAAGAGGGGACATTCTTGCCCTATTCATGATCTTAGTGTAAAAGCTTCCAGCTTCTCACTATTAAGTGTGATGTTAGCTGCAGATATTTTGTAGGTATTCTTTACCAAGTCGAAGAAGTTACTCTCCATTTTCAGTTTACTCAGAGGGTTTTATTTTTCCTAATCATGAATGGGTATTGGAAATTTCAAAATGTTCGTTCTGTACCTGTTGATACAATCATGTGATTTCTCTTCTTTAGCCTATAGATTTGATAGTTTACATTAATTGATTTTCAAATGTTGAACCAGCCTTGCATTCTTGAGAAAAATCCCACTTAGTTATGGTGTATAATTATGTTTATATACTATTGGTCTTGAGTCACTAATCTTTTGTTGAGAATTTTTCATATATGTTTATGAGAGATATTGTTCTGTGGCTTTCTTCTCTTGTCATTTTTCTCCTGGTTTTGTTATTAGGGTAATACTTGCCCCATAGAGTAAGTTAGGAGGTAATTCCTCTGCTGTTACTCTTCTACAAGAGATTGTGGAGAACTGGTATAATTTATTCTTTACATATTTATTGGAATTCACTAGTGGACCTATCTGGGCCTAGATTTTTCTGTTTTGCAAGGCTATTAATTATTGATTCAATTTCATATGTGTGTGTGCACACACATACATATATGTAGTGTGAGCCTTCCATAGTTTCCATATCTGCAAATTCAATCAAATGCAGATCATAAATGATCATATTTATTTGGGAAAAAAAACCAAATCCCCAATACAACAATAAAAATGATATAAATTAAAAATGGCAGAGTATAAAAATTCTTTATATAACACTTACATTGTTTTAGATATTAAAAGTAGTCTAGAGATGATTTAAAGTATATGGGAGGATATACATAGGTTATATACAAATGATATACTATTTTATATAAGGCACTTTAGCATTCACAGATTTTGGTGTCTGTGGGGCATCCTGAAACCAATCCCCTGAGGATATGGAAAGAAGACTGTACATATAAACAGATCGTATAGTTCTTCTTGTTTGAATATTGACAGATTGTACCTTTTGAATTTGCTTATTTCATCTATGTTATCCAATGTGTGGGCATAGAGTTGCTTATAGTATTCCTTTATTATCCTTTTAATGTATATGGAATCCGTAGTGATGTGTACTCTTTTAGTTCTGGTAGTAGTAGATTGTGCTTTTTCTCTTTTTTTCTTAGTTACCTTGAATAGAGCCTTAATAATTCTACTGATCTTTTCAAAGAGCCAGCTTTTGTTGTTGTTGTCATTGATTTTCTCTATTGATTTCCTATTTTTAATTTCAATGATATTTGCTCTAAGTATTTTTCTTACTCTCCTTACTTTGGATATAACTTGCTCTTCCTCTTTTAATTTTCTAAGGTGGAAACTTAGATTATTGATTTTAGATCTTTCTTTTTTCCTAATATATGCATGCAATGCTACAAATCTCACTCTACACACTGCTTTCCTTATATTCAGTGAATTTTGATAAGTTGTGCTTTGATTTTCATTTATCTCAAAATATTTTTAAAACATTTTTGTTGAGAATTATTCTTTGGCTCCTGTGTTATTTAGACATGTGTTGTTTAATCTCTAAGTTTTTTGGGGGACTTTCAAGCTATATTTCTGTTACTGACTTCTAGTTTAATTTCATTGTTTCTGAGAACAGACATACATACTTTTTCTGCTGCTGTTTGGTGAAGTAGTCTATAGACGTCAATTTAATCCAGTTGATTGATGGTTTTGTTGAGTTCAGCTATGATCTTCTTGATTTTATGCCTGTTGGATCTGTCCATTTCTGATAAAAGCATGATGCAATCTCCAACTATGACAGTGGATTCATGCATTTTTCCTTGCAGTTCTATCAGTTTTTATGTCACATATTTGATGCTCTGTTGTTAGACACATGCACATTGAAGATTGTTATGCCTTCTTGGAGTATTCGTTCTTTTCATTAGGTAATGTCCTTCTTCATTTTGGATAACTTTCATTTCTCTGAAGTCTTGTCTTTCTGAAATTAATGCAGCTACTTCCACTTTCTTTTGATTAGTGTTAGAGTAGTATACCTTTCTCCATCCATTTATTTTTAATCTATGTGTGTCTGTATTGAATTTAAAGTGCATTTGTTGTGGACAACATGCATCTGGGTCTTGTTTTTGACCCACTATGACAGTCTGTGTATTTTAACTGGTATATTTAGATCACTGACATTTAATGTGATTACTGATACACTTCAATTAATATCTACTACATTTGTTACCATTTTTTATTGTTGCCCTTATTCTTTGTTTCTTATTTTTGTCTTTTACTTTTTTCTGCCTTTTGTGGGGCTTTTTATTGAGCATTTTATATGATTTCCTTTTTCTCCTTTCTTAGAATATTAATTATACTTTTCAAAAACATTTTTAGTGGTTGCTCTAAGGATTTTGAGATCCCTTTACAACTAATCCAAGTCCACTTTCAAACAGCACTATACCACTTCATTTGTGTTGCAAGAATATTTTAATAACAAAATGATCCTAAGTCATTCTTCCTTATATCTAAATGAAGTGAATGTTATTGCTGCCATTCACTTCACTTACACATAAGCATATATACTCAAATGCATTGTTGGTATTCTTCATTTGAATGAACTCTTATCTCTCAGATCAATTAAGAATAAGAAAAAGTTTTTTATCATACTTTTACTTATTACTTCTCCAATGCTCTTCTTTTCTTTATGCAGATCAGAATTTCTGACCTATTTTATTTACTTTCTCTGTAAAAAAAAAACTTCTTTTGATGCTTTTTGAAGAGGCAGATCTACTGGCAACAAATTTCCACAATTTTTGTTTGTCTGAGAAAGTCCATTTCTTCTTCATTTTAAAATTTTAAAAAATTTGGGACATAGAATTGTTTTCTATTTTTTTTTTCTATCTAAACACTTAACATATTTTACTCTACTTCCTCTTGCTTGCATAGTTTCTGAAAAAAAAAATTAGATGTAATTGTTATCTTTGCTCCTATATAGTCAAGGGTTTTTCTGCCCTTTAGCTTCTTCCAGGATTTTTTCCTTTATCTTTGGCTGTCTCTAGTTTGAATATTATATGTACTAAGTGTAAATGTAGTTTTTTTTTTGTTTGTTTGTTTGTTCAAGTTTTTTTTTGGTGTGTGTGAAGGGGTGGCGGGTATTGTCCTATTTGGTGTTCCCTGAACTTTCTGGATTTATGGTTTGGTGTCTGACATTAATTTGAGGAAATTTCTTAGTCACTATTGTTTCAAATATTTCTTCTCTTCTTTTCACTCCTTCCCCTTTTTTGTATTTCCCATATATATGACATGTGCATATATGTGTTATATATTTTTCGTAGCCATTTTGGTTCTGTTTTTTTGTTTGTTTCTTTGTTTTATTTTGCTTTAAGGTCCTGTTATGTAGTTCAGGTTGGTCTCAAACTAAAGTGATCCTTTGAATAGCTAGGACTAGAGGCATGCACCACTGCACCTGTTTTTTTTTTTTTTTTTTTAATTTTTTTCTCTTTGCTTTTTAGTTTTGAATGCTTCTATTGATATATCCTTAAGCTCAGAGATACTTCCCTGAATTCTTAGCCAAGCCCAGTCTACCAATAAACCCTTCAAAGGAATTCTTCATTTCCGATATAGTATTTTTTATTTCTAGTATTTCTCTTTGATTCTTTCTTAGAGTTTCCATTTTCTCTGCTTACCTTACCTATCTGTTATTACATGCTGTCTACTTTATCCTTCAGAGTTTTGAGCATATTTATTACAACTGTTTTAAATTCCCATCAGATACCTCCAGCATCCCTGCCATATCTGAGTCTGGCTCTGATGCTTACACTGTCTCTTCCAACTGGTTTTTTTGTCTGTTTGTTTGCTTTTGCCTTTTAGTATGCCTTGTAATTTTTTCTAGCTAGCTACACCTGATGTACTAAGCAAAAGGAACTGGTGTTAATAGGCCCGTAGTGATGTGGTGGTAAGGTATGGGGGAGGGGACGCATTCTAAGGTCCTATAAGTAGTTCTCAGTCTTTTGGTGAGTTTTTGCCTCTAGGCTGTGAGCTTCACAGTGTTTCACAGTTTTCCTCCCCACTTAGGGGGACCAAGTGTCTAGAGAGGGCTGGAGTTGGGCATTTCCCTTCCCCCAGGCCAGTTAGGATCTTGTAAAACCGGCAGGCTGGGCTCTGATAGTACAGTTTCTCCTGACAGCAGGTCTCATTGGGAAGAACAGTGTACTCTAGCATGCTTCAGAATGGTTCTTTCTGTCTTACCTGCTGGAGGCATGAGGAGATTTCTCTCTGCTCCTCACCGTGAGAACCTGCTAGAGCTCCTGGAGGTCGAATTTTGACGTGCACTCCTGGAACTTTTGAGTCTCAGACTTTTGCGCACCGAGCCTTCAGCACTTCAGCCACTGGAGCCCAGGTTTTCCGGCGTGGGTTCCTGTGGAGGTGTCAGTTCTTGGGCTTCTGCTCCAGTGAGTTGTGATGTCTGTGTGCGCCTGTCTGTCTCTTCGAATCTGAGGCCAGCAGTTTCCCCAAAGGAATACAGGCACCAAATCATTCCACTGACGAAGAAAGGGGGCTGGGAGGCTGGTTTGAGGCTGGAATTTTGGGGGCTCCTGGGATTGGAATGTTTTGCGTCTCAGCAGAGATTGCAGAGAACAATCGACTCTTCACTTCCTGAATCCACGGAGACAGTCCCCGGGGCCGGCCGGCAGCCTCCCCGGCAGGGCGCAGAGTTCTGGACGGGCTTTGCAGGGAGACAGTCTATCACCAGCTCTGCAAGAGGAAAGAGATAATCGTGACTCGGGAAAATAAAAATCGTTATTTATCACTGCTCGGTGTCACCAACCTGCTCTTTTTTTGTTGTTCTTCGGAATAATGGGATTTATTAAGGCCATTGATCCTTGAGTCACATGGAAAGCGCCGGGTCTGGCTGATGGAGAGCAGACCTGACTCTCCAGAAAGCACAGGAACCTGGAACGAGTTGCGGAGCGCCTTCCCAGGGAACGCTGCCTTTCAAAGCCCTGAAACGCTGCCCTTGGACGAGAACACAGCCTGCCCCCGCGCCGCAGCGGTGAAGCAGAAGTAAAAAATAAAACAGCTCAATTTAGGAAAATGCGAAAATTACATGATGTGGGTGAAACCCCAGACACAACATAAAACGAAAACAGCTGTGGATGCCCAGCGCCGCGTGGACAGTGGGCGCCATGTATCCTGCGAGGTCAGGGCGGGAATTGTGAGCCGTGTCGACCGGGGTGCGTCTGGGAAGGGCCCGGACCACGCAACACGCTCCGGTCACCAGACGTGTCTTGGTCACTTGAAACGCCGGGACCGCTGGAGCGTGAGCCGGTGCTGCCCCGAGGGAGTAGGAATCAGATGCGAGTGTTCGTGGGCGTTGCGGAGAACAATCCCCACAGCACCGAGAGAGGGAGATGCGAATATCCCCGGATTGAAGTTAAGTGCTTCCTGCGGACGCTGGCTGCGGGACCGTGTGCGGCGATGGGCGCTGGCCGCTGGCAGCCCAGGTCACTCTCGGTCTCTGAAATACGCAGTCGTGACACAAGGCTGTATCGCACAAGCCCTTTCTCCCTCTAGAGCCACCCTGGGATAGGAGAGAAATCCCAAACCAGGACCCCAGGGCTCCTCATCTGGACAGACTCGTCCTTCCGTCCGACGCTGTCTGGAGTTCTCCGTGGGGCGGCCCCGCGGGCAGATCCCTAGAGGCCGGAGCCCGGGAAGACCAGTGCTGTGACTCTGCGCTCTTTGCAAAACCGCCTACAGACTCGGAGGAGTGGGGACTGTCTGGGAATGTCAGCGAGTTTCTCAAGATAACCCCAAGCTGAAATTACCTCCAGGGCTGGGATGGAAGTGATTTAGTGGGGCCCCTTCGGGTGGACTCGTGGCGGGCTGGGTCTCCCCGGGGAGCCTGGCTGCCCGTCAGGTTGCCCAGGGCGGCCACTGTGCCGTAGCCCAGGGCGCCGTGGGACGGGCGATGCCCTCGAGTCCCAGTTAGACGAAAAACACTGCCCCGGAGAAAACGCAAGATACAGATGACTGGTCTTGCTTTAATTAAGTCTGATAAGTTATTTAATTTATTTATTAATTATTATTTTATTTATTTGTGTTATTAAGTTATTTTATTGATTTAATTAAGTCTGGAAGTTATTCGGTATCCAGGCACGCCAGAGCCGGTTTCCACAACGTGGTGGCAAAGCAGAGGGAAGCCTGCTGAGACCTTCCAAGACTACGGGGAACGCAGACCGCTACACTGGGCTCGGGGCGAGCCGAACCGGGCCTTGGGGCAGTGAACACGAAAAGCAAATACTTCTTGGTTCCTAAAGGCTCAGTCTCCAAGCTGTGCAAATTGTTGGCTTTCCCAATTCCCGGTGGCTCAAATTCTCCTTCTTGCTTGGAGGATGCACCCTGGAAACAGGTCCGGTTCTTCAGGGGAGCGGACGGGGCTGTGCCCAGGCTTCTCCCCACCCACCCCTGCTGTCTGTCGAGGCAGATATGGGGCCCTGTTAGCTGAGGGTGCTGGCCGCAGAGCAGCCTGCAGCGTGGACTCGGACCCGAGAAGAGCCTCGGCGAAGCCTTGGAGGCCACACCTGATGGCATCTGCTGTTAGGAAAGACGGAAGCCCGCAGGAATGCTGCACAGAGCAGCTTCGGAACAGGGGTTTCTTTATAGTGATGACTCTCGTGTGTGTGTGTGTGTGTGTGTGTGTGTGTGTGTATTTGTTTTTCCACTGGGAGGTGGAGGGGATGGCCGTACTTTGCTAAAGAGCTGATGAAAGTTAAGAATCTTACACGCACACAAAGCCTTCACAATTGCACACACACAGTTTTGCACTCGACTCCACAGGGAACCCCGTCTCTGGCTTCTTGCCACTGGGGCACAGACATTTGCAGGCCAGGTGTCCGTGTCTGCAGGCAGAGTGGGCGCCGGCCCTGGGCCGGGCTTGTGAGCGTGTTTCCGTGACGGCTCCAGGCAGCGCAGCCCGAGCTGGCCCCCGTCGGCCGTCCGGTGAGGCTGACTGGCCTGGGCCTTCCCGAGGCTCTGCCCCCGCCTGGTGAAGCAGGTGTGTGAATGCACATTGGTGGGTGTGTGCAGGGGGCCACCGGTGCTGTTCACAAATGCCACGAGTCGGGAGCGAACTACCCTCTCCAGGCCTCAGTGCTCTCATCTGTAGAACGGGACCGTGGGGGTGTCTCGTCTCAGGGCTGGGGGTACCCGAGACTTACTGTACCAGGGGGAGGTGTTAGACCAGGGCTTGGCATGTGATAACCGTAATTAGAAGGTTCTTGAGTGTTTCTGCTTCTAGTCTTCTACAAGCAGAGAATAAGGTTTTCAAGTAAAAGTGGGCGTTTTGTGGGGCAGACACTGCACTCTGTAGACTGGTTTGGGCCTCTTTCCGTATGGAGTCTCCTCCGGAAAACGCCGATGTCCCCTAATTACTCAGATTTTCTTTACCTCCTCCTATTTCTTAACATTCTCCTGTGCTTCACCATGTTGTCATTGCCGGGACCAAGATCTTTTATCCACTGTATTTTAGTCTGATTACTGCTGCCCTACAGAAGAAAACTGTATCTTTGCACATATATTTAGATGTTGGGCTTTCTTATAAATTCTAATCATTTTTTTTCATTTGATTATCATGATGTTTCTTGATAATCTATCAAAATCAGAAAAAAATATCTTTGGCCATCTGTTTGCAATATTACAGCTTTTGTCTCTTGTCTTAGTAAGGGAGACCACATAATTTATTACTGCAGTGAAGACACTTTGTAGAATGAAAGGAAACAGATTCACACGGGAACGCCGAGTGCAGACGGGGACGGCCTCAGGACAGGGTGTGTGCCTCCATGCCAGGGCCTGGGTGGGCGGTCCCGGGCCAGGGTTGCATTTTGACAGTGACAATGACAGATAGGAGTTGCACGTGTGCTGTGGCAGTCTAAATTCCATGCACAGAGATGGGCATACGATGAGACACACTGATTACACACACAGATAAATGTATGCATATGTATGAGCATACATATTTTCATACACACAAGTACACACATATAGATATGGGTATAGGTGTGTAGGTGTAGAAAGTTAAAGAACTTTCTCTTAACTCACTAAAGCTATTTTAAAAAGAATACTAATTCAAGAATCCAGGCAGAATTTTGTCATTGTTTCAGGCGGTTTTTATCTTTCAGTCTATTAAGTTAAGATTTTTATTAAGAGTTTTCCTAATGTTGGGCACTTTTTATATCTCTGCAATAAGCCTTACCTGGTTATCGTTATTAAGCCACTGCTAGCTTCGGCTGCTGATATTCTGTTTAAAACATGTGTCACATTCATAAACAAAAGGGTTTGACAACAGGTCTCTCTATGTGTGTGCCCGTGTGTGTGTGTGTGGGCATGTGTGTGCATGTGTGTGTCAGGTTTTACTTTCCATATGCTTGTGCTGTAGAAGAAATCAGATGCAATTTCCACTTAGAACTATTATATTTTCCCGTATTTCATGCAAAAGTATGAGGCAGCAGAGGAGAAAACACAGCCCTAGTGAAGTGACACCCAAGTCTTGAACGCTTTGACATGATGCTTTGACCTTTAGCCCCAGGGGCATCCTTGCGAACACATTGTCCCATGTCTATGCAGAACTTTTCGAGAACTCAGATCAGAACAGCACCTGCTTCTGTGATTTCTGAGGGAGCCAGGCATGGCTCTTGCTAACAATGTCACTTGCTTGACAATCCCTTCTGCAGACATCCTCAACGTATAGACTATGAGGTTCATGCTTTCCTTAGTGGCAATGACATGAGATATTATCTGCAAAGCAGAAAAGGCCCAAGATTTAGCCTCCCTTCTCTTCTGAGACCCCCCTCACCCACATCCGTGGATGGGAGAAGGACTCTTGACCCCCGGCCTCCCCTGCAGCTTGGCTGCCTCAGATAGGACCTTCAGCCATGCTGAGCATCAGGCCAAGGTCACCCACGTCTGCCATGCCCGCTAGTGACTGCTGATGTCCTTCAGGCATCCTTGAAACTCCGCCTCCCGGCCGCGCACTGGCCCCGAGGGCGCTCGCTCCCTCCCGCGTCTGCACGGCACTGGTCCCGCCGGCCTCAACCTCCACACTCATCCTCCTCGGGAGCGGGGACCCTGCACATGTCAGTGCTCCTAACCCCGGCACAGTGCCCCGTGCTTGGGCAGTGCAGCTCTGGGTCCACAGTTAACGGACAGGCAGGAGAAGACCTCACAGCTCTGCGTAATGCAGCGATTCGGAGCAGAGGCAGCGCCAGGCCAGCCGCCCGGCCCTCTCGGTGACCGCACTATGGTGTCACAGGAGACCTCACATGCCCAGCTCCCAGGAATGCAGGGTCAGCTGAGCTACAACCCAGCCCTTCCAGATCAAAATTGCCACGTTCTTCAGCTTGGGGGTGTACCCGATTCCCAATCCTGCTCAGAGCATTATTTTTATTAACCAGGAATTGGTTATATAAGCTCATTTACATCAACAATTTATAAACTCCAAAGACGCAGCAGCGCTTTGGGGATGTCAGAAAAATGCTGTTTATAAGTCACACTCCGCTAAAGTGTGTAGAGACCTGTGCCCTAGGTTGCCAGAACTGCACCGGGAAGCAGGAAGAGCACCTGCTGACTACCATTTGCAGATTTATGGGCACTTATCTGCCGAGGCCAGGCTTGCCCCAACCTTCCAACTCCCTGGCTTTCCACATTTGCAGGGATGGGCACTTATTGAGTGCCGACGGAGTACCAGGAACTGGGCAAGGCCCTGGGACACAGAGCTAAGAGGATCCAAGCCTGCTGAGGGCCTGTGTGTGGGTACAAGGGTGGGGCAAAGGGGGGGTGCACGTGGGCCATACTGGGCAGGTGTCTGTGGGTCTCTCCACCTGTCACGTGCATCTCTGCCCTCTGCCCTCTGCCTCCTCATCCCCGCCGGGGAGGAAGGCCTCAGACAGTGAGCCAATACAGCCCAGGTTTCTCTAGAACTGAGCTCAGCCACGCCGGTGTCTCCGGGCTTTGATCTAGCAGGGGATAGCCCAGGCCTGCGGGGAGTGGGGGGTGGGCCTGTTACTGATTTCCAGCTCCAGAAGCCCTGGCTTCACAGTTTGAAAATGCTGGTGAGAAGGATCGAGCGCCAAGACGTAAAATACTCTTTATGGAAAATTGTAATAGTCTAATGAGATGATCAGACAGGGATTCAGCTAATCTTCTACCCACAAAAGTTTTATGAAGTGTTTTGGCTTCATTTTGGGGCAAATTGGTCACAAGTTTGTCTTGCTGTTCGTGGAAACAAATAGAAGGTGCTCCAAGGCACCCACGTTGCGGCAGACACGAGACGGGTGTTTCCAAAGGAAACACAAACTTGCCGTAGGGCAGGCGCAACTGCAGCCCCGGTGCGAGGCCAACGTAGCAGGAGCGCCGCGCCTGTTCCTACACTGTTGTGAGCACGGCGGGGCCCAAGGCGGGCGTGCTCTGGGGTTTGCTCGCGTGGGCCCTCCTTTGGGATTGCAGTGATCCTTTTGGGATCCAGAAACGTGAAGTCATCTGGGCCCTGATTTCCTCGTTTGCACAATGAGGACATTGGACTCGACAGTCTAAGGTCCATCCAGCTTCAAGGGCCCTGGGCCCAGCTGGGTTCCAGGGTGCGTGGGCAGGCGCCCTCCTCACGCACAGCTCATGAGGATGGAGGCAGTCAACAAGCACGGGCCACGCCGAGCCACGGAAGGGCCACGCTGGGGCGAGTGCTGCCCACAGGGAAGGGGCCAGCCGTGCTGGGAGGGCGTGGGGATGGGCCCCGAGCAGCATGGACAGAGCCGAGTGGGCCCCACAGGCCGGGCCTCACCGGGTCTGCGTGCGGCAAACCCGGCCCGGAATGGAGCGAGTGGAGGCCCCAGTGTGGACGGGGCTGCTGGGGCCGAGCGCCTCCCTGGGCGGCAGGAGGTCCTCCTGGTCTCATGGAGACACCAGCTCACCTCGGAGACCCTACCTTCCAGGCCGAGAGCCGTTCGGTGTTAATTGGTGGACAAGAGCTTCTCGGCATCGGTGTCGCTGATGTTTCGGGCTGGACGGTTCTGCGTACGGGGGGCTGCCCTGCGCATTGCAGAACATGCCGGTACAGCCCTCCGCCCTGAAGACGGAAACGTCTCCAGACACGGCCCCGGGGGAGCAGAGCCAGCCGGCTGAGAACCACCCGCTACGATAGTCGCGTCTCTACGGGTTTAGATCTTTCACCCCGTGAGTGAAAACAAAATTGAGCAAAAATCTCCAATACATGAAACCTTTATTTGAAAATTATATACACAAACTGCTGCCGATACACTAAGATCAGGGAAGTCTGATTCCTCTGTGCTCTGATTTCTAACTTTCACTCTGCAACCCATCGATCCACTTGCCCACAGCCCCCACTGTGGGAGAGTGGCTTTTCCTGGCTGTGACAGACCATCTGGGGTTTGAACAGAAGAACTGGGATGAGTGAGGAGAAACGGAATGTCAAGACAGGAGCACCCCGGACAAAACTCTATTGATATCGAGGAGAGGAGAAAGTTGGGATTTGCCGGGGGGCGTCAGACGCAGCCCGAGTTCCTAAGACCGGGCGGAGGACGGCTCCGACCGGAAACCCAGGTGGCCGTGGGCTTCGGAAACATCCGGAAGCATTTTCAGCCCCGCGATGAGTGGCGATAGCGGCTGGGACACAGAGGTCGGAGCCAGCGGTGCTGCTTGATGGAGCAGGGACGCCTAAGCGCCAAGAGCTGGCGCTCCAGATTCCACGGGAAGGTCCCTTAGCGACGGCATTTTGGCCACAGTTTGTCAGGATGGACTCTGAATTCAACAGGAATGAAACGGAGTGTGCCCGGATACGGGAACGTTGCCTCCTCTCCCTGGGTTTACCGGGGTCCTCCACACTGAAGCCATCACCCCAATCTACACCATCGTTTTCAACACCCCGATTCTTTTCAAGATCATTTTCTAGACTGATGTCTTCAGAATTACCATTTTCTTTGACCATTTGAAAGGTGCTGTCTTCTGAGACGGTGTCGTACAGCAGGTTCGCCCTCTCTGTGCAGTTCCTGGGGCTTGTCTACCATCGAATGCCAGGTCCTGGTTAGAGCTGAACTCCTTGCTACCTGCAAGGGGGCGCAGGCTGCCCAAAGCTCGGGAAGGTGCCGCAGCAACCTCACAGCCCAGTGCGGGCAGGTCCCAGAACACGGGGCTTCAGCTTAGCGTCCAAAGAGACCAAGAACAGCACCAAGACCCCCTCCAGGGGCCCCCAGGCCCTCTCCGTGGGCTGGAAGGGTCCACCGGCCCCCTTCCGACGGGAGGCCTGACTGTGGGGCTCTGAGCACAGGATTGGGAATTCCGGAGGAATGTCTGGCCTGGCTTCCCTCATGAGGGTCCCTCTCTCCAATGACAAGAGTGACACAACTCTAGTACTCCCCTTTCCAAGGCGGGGCCTCGTCTGTATGCAGAGACGGAGCAGTTACTGGGCTTAGCAGGGGCTATTTTAAAGCTGACCCTGCACACCGCTTGCTCACAACGTGCCGCTCCCGACAGCAGCCGCGTGGCCCCTGCAGCTGCGGCAGGGCCGGGAGCCTGGGAGCAGAAACCCTGGCTGGCCCTTAGACCTGCTGCCTCATCCCACGGACACCACCTGTCTCCTCTGCCCTCCACCTTCCTCTGGCCTGGCTGTCCTCGTTCCCGGCTCTAGCCCCCACTGATGCTCATGGCGAAAAGAAGAGCTCCCAAGCGGAGTGCCCTGCCACGAATCCTGAGCACCTGGCCGTTCCAGGCACCCCGCTGGATGGAGCTGCAGGGCCAGGGGACGGCAGAAAGCGAGCTGACCTGTGGGGTTGGGGCTCGGGTCCTGGTGGCCCCCTTCCACCTTTGTCCTTCCCAAGACCCTGACCACTCAGGCTTTTCCTGGAAAAACAGGTGCATTTGGAGTCACCTTCTAGGAAAACACACCAAACAAATACAGCCTTAAATTGAAGCTGGGTGGGAATTTTTAACTTCCATTTCAGCTGCTATGCTAAGAAGAAAAACCTGAGGAAACCCCAGACCTTCTGGGGCCAGTGGCTATACCCTTATTGAATAATCCAATATGGCACCAGGGCACTGGCCAGTGACAGAGACCACAGGAGACATGTCCTGGGCGAGAGGTGAGGCTGGGACAGGGGAACAGACCACAACTCCTGGGCATGGGTTGGTAGCTCATCTCCCTGTCAAGAGAAGACTTCCGTGTTGTGGCAACTAAGGACAATTATTTAAAAATTCTTTGCTGTGTGCGCCTGTAGTCCCAGTTACTCGGGAGGCTGAGGCAGGAGGATCACTTGAGCCCAGGATTCAGAGGTTGCAGTGAGCCATGGTGATGCCACTGCACTCTAGCCAGGGAGATAGGGCCAGACTCTGCCTAAAAATACATAAATACACAAAAATACAAAATTCTTTGCTAACCTAACAAAACTTGTCAGTGGGCAAGATTTAAGACTTCAGAAAAGAAGAAGAAGAAGAGGAAAATGGAGAGGAAGAGGAAGAAGAAGAAAGAAGAAGAAAGAAGAAGAAGAAGAGGAAAATGGAGAGGAAGAGGAAGAAGAAGAAAGAAGAAGAAAGAAGAAGAAAGAAGAAGAAGAAGAAGAAGAAGAAGAAGAAGAAGAAGAAGAAGAAGAAGAAGAAGAAGAAGAAGAAGAAGAAGAAGAAGAAGAAGAAGAGAAGAAGAAGAAGAAGAAGAAAGAAGAGGAAGAAAAGGTGGTAGTGGTTGGAATTTCAGTGGAGGTGGCATTCCTGAAATTCTGCCCCAGGGCTGGCACCTGTTTGTGCCCAGGTAGGGTTCCCAGGGCCACCTCTGTTGGGCATCCTTGTGCCCTCAGAAGTCAGTGTCCCTTGTTGACTGAAGTAGAAAGCACACTTTCCCATGCTTAATGGCTGTCCTCAATATATTCTGTCTTTTTTAATTTTTTTTTGCCCACTGGAAGATCTTTCATGAGAGAGCAGCAGCTGCAGACAACTGCCTTTCTATAAAACTGAGCGAGGTTATTCAGTACAAATGGAATGAACCTGATTTTTTCTTTCTGATCAAAGGGAAACTCTTTTGAAGTTTAGCTATTTGATAGAAAGTGGCTTTTATAACAAGCTGATATATGAGTTAATAGGACATAAAGATATTTTATTAAACTGCAAACCATTATTAATATTGCAGTTTTAACTTGAAAGAAATATGTAGAATGACACCGGAAATTAATTAGATTATTTCATCATTCTTTTACATTACAAACTTTGATACACTTGCAGAGATATATAGGTACATTGATAAAAAGACACAAAGACAAACAGAATTTTAATGAGTGGGGAGCTTTTATCTACTAACACTTTGTGACTTAATTTTTTCTGTTTATTCTGCCTATTGATTGCAGTTGAAACCTGCTGTTTTAATGTTGTTATTGATATTCTCTCTGGGTTTTCTTCTAATTCTGGCATTGATATTACCTTGATCGGATTTAGTTTATTTGAATTGCCTGTAGGTTTTGGTCTCTGGAGTTTTTCACTGCTTATAGACATGCAAAGATAAAACCTCTCTTTTTATCTAAAAATCCTTGAGAGACTCTGAAAGATACAGCCGTTTTCTGAGAACATTAAAAAGCAAGAGACAAGAATCAAAAGGAATCTACTTCTCACCCAGTTTATTCCAGACTGCATTTTTACACTCCCTGCATACTCTGACACCCACTGACTTCTAATCTCCTCAGCTCCATTTTTCTTTTGCAAACTGTGTATGGAGAAAGGGTTTGCCACAAAATCATAAGTGGTTCAAGCTTTGGGGTCACTGACTTCGCCTTGGAAGTGGCTAATTTTTGCAAGAGAAGATTATGCATAAAAGCGCTTATGAGGAGAGTTTTATTTCTCTACAAAAGAAGGCATGGACATGTGTGTTAATTTGAACCATACGAGACGAACAATTTTTATAGTTAAATGGAGCCAAAAATAGGCCTTGTCATGTGGTTCAACCTAATGTACATAACAACCTTCCAAGATGGGATATTAGTAATTTTCAATCACTTAAAAACAGGAGACCACAGGTACAAATTGGTTACAAATAAAAGTGAGAAACTTTCCGCAGAAGAAATTTGGAGAGTGAGGGTGAATTGCAGGTGATACAACTGAACTGCCATTTTCCTAGGTTAATTATTTTTTATGCAAAATATGTTACAAACCCATGAGAAAACAGAGTGCAGTTGGCCAAGTACCTACTCACGCCGTGTTATCTTCATCAATGGCTCACTGGCTTTAGTCTCTGGGATTTGTCTAGGTTCTCACTGCCTCCACTGGGGGCGTCCTCCGCCTCCCTCTTACTTCTCCATAGCTGGTTTCTTCCGGAAGTTTCTGTGTTCTCTCCCTCCCACTTCCACCTCACTTTTATTTTCATAGTTTTTGCCTTAAATAATATTGAAATGAGAACACTAATTAAAATGCTCAGAGCTGCAAACTCAGTTACGCTGACAGAGTTGGAGGGGGTCATTAATGATTTCTTCTTACTTTTCCGAAGTCGTCAATCAATTGATTTCTCTTTTCTGCAGCTATCAGGGGCTTTGAAATCCAACGTGTTGGCTGCCTGGAGGAGCCGGGGGAAGGAGGGGCAGAGGCTTTTCTCTACCGGGGAAAGGGTTCACGTCAGGAGAGAGGCGGGGGGCAGCCGGGCCCATGGCCCCCTCCTGTCTACACTGTTTGCTTTCTGAGTTCTCGCCAGGGACCCGTCCAGGCTACTGGGGCCGCTTGACTTGATAAACTGTCCACAAACAGCAGTTCCCGCTCCACGGAGGATCCTGCCTGGCCTTGGCTCAATTGTTGTCAATTCCTTGCTTCGCTGCCCCACCGGGGAAGGAGCCCCCATGATGTGCGTTTTTCTAGAGAAATCCTGCCTTCACCTTAGTGTCAAAGCATAAACAAAGATTAGCCCATTTGATGAAATTCGTCCAAAATTTATTAGATATTTTCATGTTTCGACAAAAGTAGCTAACAATGGGAAATTCCACGTAATCTGTGATTGCCTTGGTAAGTAAGTCACTTATGGTCACCGTCATTGGTGAAGCTGTTGGGGCATTGGGAGCAGGAATCTTTTTTTTTTTAATTTCAGCATATTATGGGGACACAAATGTTAAGGGGACGTATATTGCCCTTTTCCCCCCTCCCCCGTTGAGTCAGAGCTTCAAGCGTGCCCATCCCCCAGACGGTGCACATCGCACTCATTATGTGTGTATATACCTGTCACTTCCTTCCCCCTCCCATCTGCCCGACGCCCGATAGATGTTATTCCTATATGTCCACTCAGGTGCTGATCAGTGAAACGGAGACAGGAATCTTGTGGGTCGCCGGCATTAAAGGCCTGCGTGACAGTGCATCTAACACGGCGTTCTGCAGCTCTTCCTCCCCTGCCTGTGGCTTCTGTCTGTGACGGAAACTCACAACTGCACTATCGATATTATCACTGAGAAGCCTCACGTAGGTCCCTCATGGGCAATACGCCTTGAACAGGAAGGCTCTCACGCTGGACCCATGACATGTCCAGATAATGAGATAATTATTGATTAATTGCATATTTACATATTCATGTAATTATAATCCATATTTCGGGGCTTTCTTAAAACCTGCTCTTTGGTATGTGTAGTAGACATCGTTCGAATGTCCTCTGTAGCTCTGTTCTTACTATGCCTTGGAGCCGGCTCCTGGATTCAAACAGTGTTGAATAGATCTGTGGGTCGTTGTTCTGGGCACTCCGATGTGGCCCAGTCGCCGTGCCGTGGGCCCGCGTGGCTGTTTATCAACAATACACGGTTTGCCGGAGCCAGAGACGGCGCCGAGTCTCCTGCAGAAAGAACGTTCTTCAACTAACAGCACCAGGCTGGTAATGAGCTGGAGACACTCAGAAATGTGGATGTCTGGATACTCCGTTCACTATAGAGGCAATCAGACGGGGCGGGTCCGTGACCGGGGAGCACTAGGAGGTGAGGACGGCGGAGCGGCAGGGAGCCGGCCCGGGCGTCCAACTTCCGCACCATCAACGCCACTCGGCATGGGGTCGAGGGACCTGTCTTCCCAGCAACCTGCCCCGAGTGAGGTGTGCTTGTCCCTCCAGGGCTCAACCGGGATCACCGAAACTGGCCAAAACATCAGCAGGGCACGGTTTGTTGAAAGAGAAGGAGCTACAGAACTGGACGGGGGCGTTGGCATCTTTGGGGCAACGTGATGCTGTTCTGGTCCATCCGCAGCTGGCTCAGAGGCTTGCCCTGCCAGGGCGGTAGCGGGAGAGCAGTCAGTCCTGTGTCTCGGAGGGTGGGGTGGCCCTGGGCTTGGAAGAGAGGGCAGGCCTGCCGTGGGCCGGGACCCAGGACTCGGGGGGCATTCTGAGGTGCCGAGGCCTGGAAGGGTCACCCTCCTGCCACTGCACAGTGGGCCTCCCGGACTTTGGACACAGGGTCACTTCTGCAGGGCCGAGAAAGAGCTTTAGAGAAAAGAGAACGTAGGATTCTTAAAGAAGATGGAGAGGAAGAAGAAGGAAGACGCTTAACGAAGCTTTTGTCCGTACCCCAGCACGACGCTCATGAGGTGCAGCTCCGACCCTGTACATGCCAGTCACGAGGCCACGTGAGGTCACACCCCGTTGTGACAAGCGCATGGGGTGCAGGGGACATTCCGGGGCTTGTACCGCGAGGAAGAGCCCTAAACCGAACCGTAGTATTTTAGTTACATGAAAGACATGCAATTTCTGGATTACAAAAAAGAAGGAAAGGAAAGAAAATTCTAACCTCCCCAATTCCCATTCTGATCCCACGTGCCTCCAAATAGCTACAGCAGTGAAGACAGGGATATGTTGGAATTACCAGATAATTTCTTACGTTATGGGGAAAAAGCAGTCTAGATCGGGCCAGCACTTACGTGGGTAAAGGTCTGGATAGTCACAGCTGAAACTCCTCACGGTGACGTGGAACTTGCTCACCTGTCACAGAAGGTGGACACCGCACTTTAGGAGTGGGGTGGCATTCTAGCACGGGGTGCACTTTTTCATGGACACCTCGGAAGCTGCTATTTCTCCACCGTCCTACGGAGAGTTCCCTTCTCCAAGATCCAGGGAAGACGGTGTTTTGAGTGCTGCTAACAGTCAGGTAGGAAATTCAAGACATTAAAAAGCCCCATGTAGACAATGACATTTTACAAGGGGCCAAATTAATTGAACAATGCCGTGTGGGGGTTAATTCGCCTCACCTGAGCAAGCACTGTACAGCCACCCAGGCTCTCGCCCGCTGTGGGATCAGCTCCTTCTGTTTTGCTTAATAAGATCACGGCGGAAGGATGAGGACGGCTGGAGGTGATGAGAGACCGGTGACACGCTCTCCCGGGCTGGCCCGCTGGCTGGCCCTGAGCAGGGTCATCCTCAGCTCAGCTCGGGACACGAGCGGAACCGGAAGGGGAGGGAGGCTGGAACAGTGGGGCTTGCTCTGTATGAGCCTGTGATATTCCGTCCTTCTCTGCACTCGTGTGCAGAGCCCACTAGCCTGGAATTCGTGGCCATCTGTCTCCGTGGCCCCGAAGGTGACTTCTCCCGACCGACCTCCGTGTGAGGACCATAGGGAGATACTGCTGCCAGGGCCGTGACAGTGGCTGGGTGACAGGCGTCCCTGGCACAGCGGGTGACGGTGGATGTGATGTGCGAACCAGACTGGGTAGGGGGTCTAGAAGTTAAGACAGGCGTTATTCCTGGGTGCACCTGTGAGAGGGCTCCCACAGGGATTCGCGCTGGGATGTGTGCGCTGGGTGGAGCAGACCCCACCCCCACCCCGGCCCCCGCCATGTGCGGAGGCTTCCGCCAACCTGCCCAGGGCCTGAAGGGAGAGCAAAGGCTGGTGGGGGGGCGGGGGCGGTTGCTTTCTCTGGAAATCATTTCCAGTTCTGGAGGCTGGAAGTTCAAGGTCAAGGTGGTGGCAGGGCAGGCTCTTCCTGAGGCCTCCCTCCTTGGCATGTAGACGACGCCACCTTCTCTCTGTGTCCTCACCTGGGTGTCCCTCTCCATGTGTCTGTGTCCTAATCTCCTCTCCGGTCGTGTTGGGTCGGGGCCCATCCTAATGACCTCGTTTAACTTAATTACCTCTTTAAAGGCTCCACGTCTGAATACAGCCAGGTTCTGGGGCACAGGGGGTTAGAAAGTCAACATATGAACTTGAAGGGGACACAGGCCAGCCCGTGACACGGAGCTCCCCTGCAGCGGAAGAGGCCCCCAGGTGCCGTCTCTTCTACCTGTACCTTTCTGCCCGTGCTGTTCTTCTAACAGAGCCACCAAAAGGAGGGAAACACTCTTCCACTTGGGGGCAACTTTAGGTTAAAGCAGAGATGCCTATTCAATAAGAGGCTTTTAAAAACCCGTGATACCCACACACTCCATGTGGGTCAATGACAGTCCTGCTGGGAGAGGTGCTGGAATGTAGTGATGGGGTGTCGCTCTTGTCCCTGAGCACCCAGAGCTCTCCCGGGGACGGGGGGCCTTTTACTCTCAAGGCCGCCCACGCTCGGGCTCCCCTGGGCCCCCGCACGGCTCACCAGGTGCTCTGCCGCGGCCCTCCCGGCCCACCCGTGTCCACCCACTGCCGTTCTGCCCCAGGCTCCACCGTGCGCCTGGGCAGGCCTAGGCGTAATGACAGCAAAGAGGAAACCCGTCTCCCTGCCCCACACACCAGGGCAGAGATGGTATTTCCTAGGCAGGGGTCAGCATTCAACTTGGTACCAACGGTAATTTTATTTTCTTGATAGATGTCCTGAAAGTAAGGTCCCAGGAGAAAAGGCCGTGGGGTGATCCACACACGTGAATAACCGCACCGAGCCCCAGAGCCTCGTGACATGAGCAAATGGGGAGGGGGCGGCCACCTGCCTGCCGTGGGCGCCACCTCGGTTCAGCACCGTCAGCCCCACACCCAGGTGGGCCCCGGGCGAGAGCGAGCGTCACGCTGAGTGACGTCCTTCCAAGTCGCCCGCAGCCTGGCTGGGAAGACAAGCCACGAGCAGGGCCATGAAATAATTGGGGCAGAATTGGAGAGGATAGAGTCCAGACGCCATGAGGGCGACCCCAGGGAAGCTCTGAGAGGACAGGGCTCAGTGAGGTGGCCAGGGCATTTGGGAACCGGTGTCTGAGGGGAGGAGCGAGGCAGGGCTGTGGGCATGAACGGGTGGGTGGGTGGGCGCTGCCGAGGGCGAGCTCGGCCCCCCCGCGTGGCCCTGTGGCTCACTGGGAACGCCGTTGTCCCCTGTGCTTCAGTTCCCTGGTCCTTCATTTTTATCTTGTCGTTTATTCGTTTCCTTGTTTCAACCGACAAATAAAGCTTGTATAGACAGTCCCCAACTTAGATGGCGGTTCCACTTACGACTTTTCTCTTTCACCTTGTTTGGAAGGCGGCCCATGTTCAGGGCCCTCCCCGGCGGTCACGGGGTCGTGTCCAGATAAGTCCGTCCTGATCTGACAGCACCATAAGTGCAGACGTCCCTGTCCACTCCCCGCAGTTTCAACGCTCTCTAGGTGTACGGAGATGCCACCCGTTGTCAGTCGAGGGGCGTCTGCGTACACCTACTGTGCGCAGCGTGGTGTTCTAAAGCGCGTATTCATCGTGGAGTGACTCAATTGGGCGAACGGACATGGGTGTCAGCCCACACACGTGTCAGCTTTTGTCATCAGAGCATTTAAAGTCCCTCTTAGCCGTTCGCAGGAATCCAGTGCCGTGTTGTTGACTGTCCTCGCGTGCTGTGCAGTACACAGTAGGCGCTCATTCCTCCTGTCTGGCTGAAAGGTCGCAGCCCCTGACCAACATCTGCTCACGCCTTGGCCCAGCTGCTGGAAGGCCCCGTTCTCTCTGCCTCTACAGGTTTGGCTGTCACCTTCCAGTCATCAGCGAGAGCTCGCGGCACTGGGATCTCAGCATCCGGCTTATTTTGTTTAGCACAGTGTCCTCTGCGTTCATCCACGTTGCTGCAAATGACAGGATTCCATGCCTTTTTACAACTGCATAGTATTCCACTGCGTACAGACACTGCATTTTCTTTATGTGCTCACCCCTGACGGGCACTGATGTTGGTGCTCTGTTATCGCTGCCGTGAACGGTGCTGCGATAAACGTGCTGATCTGTTTCCCTTGGATGTGCCCCTGGCACTGGGGTTGCGGGACCACACGGCAGGTCTGCTCTCCGCGCTCAAAGGAAGCTCTGTGCTGTTCTCTGCAGTGGCTGCTTAGTCCACACCCCACTGTGGCACCCGGGGTTTCCTTTCCTCCGCCTCCCGCCAGCACTCCGACCTCTTGTCCTTTGCATTACGGCCATTTGAGCAGGTGTGAGGCGACATCTAATTGTGGCTTTAATTTGCATTTCCCTGATGGTCGGTGACGCGGAGCAGTTTTTCCTGGACCTGTTGGCCATTCTCTGATCACTTTAAATGGACCCAAAGGTGAGTACCTTGCGGGTGGGGTGAGAATTATCAGGAACACACGTGAGCAGTGCATGGGACGCAAACTCAATAAATAGCAGCATGTGTGACTGCTAATAAGGGCGCAGGAATCTCTGGGGGGTCAGGAACAAGACTCCAGCCAGGATCCACGTTGAAAAGAGCTGGCAGATGAGAGGGTGGAAGAAGAGCCCGTTGTCATGGTGCAGTGGGCCACGGAAAGTCCTCGTGGCCGTGAGTGCATTTCCTGGCTTGGGAACGGGGAGCAGGGTCTGTCCAGCACACAGCAGGGAGGGCCATGCCGAGGACCGGCTGCAGGAGCCCTGTGTCCACCACAGCAGGTGTAGGGGGTCACGCCGCACACAGAGTGACAGAGAGCGCCGAGGGTCGAGATGAAGCCAAGGGACTGGGCTTGGTCCATGGAAAACAGTGGCAGGGACTGAGACCAGGACGGGCTTGAAGACCCTGGGTCCCCCGCTCCCTCCCGGCCCCTGGCTGCAGCAGGGGATCCTGGTGGCTCTCGGCTGTGGCGGCGTCCACAGGGTTTCTGCCCACGTCTTCACGTGGCCTTCTCTGCCTGTCTGCCTCTGGGTCCCTTCTCCTGAGGACGGCAGTCATATATTGGGTCACAGTGCACCCGACTCCAGTCTGACCTCAGCCTACGTCTTCATTACATCTGCAAAGTCCCTGTTTCCCAGTAAGGTCACAGCAGCAGGTTCCAGGTGTTAGGACTTGAGTACGACACCTGGGTTCCACTCACAGCAGCCCGTAAGGAGGCCGTGGGGGACCCAGCCACCTTCCTCCACTTCCTACAGGCTGCTGGCCCTGCTCCTTCTGTCTCACTCCCTGGTCCTTGGTGGCCACATAACCATGTTTACTAACGGCAGAGGGTCCAGGAGAGAAGGCACCAAACCTGCACAGGCAGAAACAACAGGAGGGAATCGAGGTCGAATCCTGCACCTGCGTCCTGCAGGTGACCCTCCCAGAGTCTCAGCTCTCAGCCCAGGGCAGAGCGGCATCCGGCTCGGGC